>KN837129.1:104748-131685 GCA_000827215.1 Sphaerobolus stellatus SS14 | reverse complement strand
GACAGATGATTGATAGTGCAGTTTGAATCTGAGTCAAAATATAAATAGAATGGATGAAAATGGAACAAAAGACAAAGATAGAAAATGGATAAAATCATGGAAAAATGGAAAATAAGCATCGCTGAAAGATTAGCAAAATATAAGAGAAAAATAAAACGTGAGAAGAATGAAATAATAAAAATGCGAAAAATAAGGGAAAATAGCGAAAATAAAAGGTGAATTTAGAATATGTTTGTCACTGCCCCCATATCCCGCCCTCCTGCACGTTATCCAATATCTGTATGTATAAATTCATTTGTCTCCAGCTTGTTCTGGCTTATTTGCTGAAAGATTAATCTTATTCTCGCAGTTTCTGTGTCCAGGATGTGGTAGGCCGGCCGCGATCGAGCACACTGGACAGCGGCGGCCAGGAGCGGCAACCATCGGCAGTATAAAAGGTGGGCTAGGTCCTTTTTGCACTCATTTACATTCACTAACTATTATGACTAGTGACACAGAGAAATTTTACGACTCCCTTACCCGCAATCAGGTGAAGGAGTATTGAGCATGGGTACGGTCCAACGCTCGAGATCTCTTCAGTAGCTCTCTGACCACTTTGACAGGCTTTTCCCAACAATGTTGTCAATTCTGGTGATTTTTTGTTTGGGAAGAGACATGTTTGGCTTCAACCCGACGCGTTCAAAATTTTCTTGCAGCGCGATGAGGGGTTATGGGGTGACTCCGTGGATGTTGGCGATGAACCAGGAGCACATATTGAAGCATATCGTGATTTTGTGAGTTTATTATTGTGTTTGGCTTGTTTGCTGTGTATCTAACATGTCCCTATTAGCTTCTGCCTCCCAAAATGCGTACCCACACCCTGTTTGACCTCGAACACATCGAGGAGTGGGTCAAAGGCGCGCCGTATCTTGCGTTTATGGCCCTTGCCTACTCTCCGAGGTACGCAACACGTAAACAGGCTGTGAATTTGTCCCCCAGGATCAAAATGGAGGAAGACATTACGGTTTTGGATGAGAGCAACACACTTTCATCTCCATTAGGTGCGTGTTCTGTTATTAATGGAGTGAAGGAACGCGCTAATTTATTTCCACAGCGCGGTTTCAGGGCACTGGCGACTCCGACTCACCTTTCGTGTATAAATCTGATTCAGAGGAACCAGAAGATCACCAGTCAACCCCCATGACAGGTCGTAAACACAAAAAGAGCGGTTCTTCAAGCTCGTGGAGCTCGTTGCAGCCGGATCTTGCTACTCCGCCATCCCAGAATTCTGCCAAACGTCCCCGCACGAAATCCGAAGTGCTTGAGGGGCCGTTCCAGCTCACGTCAAAGGCAAGTGTGCCCCGCCTCATCCGCGTCACGGAACCCCAGAAAATATGGAATATTCCTCGTGACAGCTCCGGCTATCTCCTCGACTTGACTGGCAAGGAGCATCTGCTGCTGGATGCGAAAGGCAACAAACTGACAGTTGATGCGTTGGTCCGAGCAGAGGTATGCTTAACCGAATCTCATTTGATGTCGTTAACAGCTTGATTGTTTAGGATTATGAGTCATGGTGCGGTTCCAGCGGAAATCGGGCTGGCAATACAATCATTGACAATATCTTTGAAGGAGGCTCTACCAATGTTCGTCGTGTCACTCTTCATTGTCGTGGTACGAAGGGATGTGAGCTATTGGACCGTAAGCTCCTTCAAAAAACACATTATGAGCATAAGGATGCAGACCTTGAAGACCTCGTGCAACACAATCTTAAACAGCGGCAAGAAGAGAGCAGTTCTGCTTCCAATGCAGTGGCAAGGTGCGTCGTCCTTACTACAATCTCAATGACTATGAGTATTAATTCACAGGTTTAGGTTCTATAGAATGGTGATGGAACGGAAGTGCCTAGTTGAAGGCTGCAATGGGCATCCCGTCATGAAACCACGGAGCAAGGTGAGTTGACATAAATGATACAATGTGTTTGCCTTATTTTGACATATCTCTCAGGGACCATCACTTGAAGGCAAGGACTACTTTGTCGGGTGCTCAAATTGGAGCAGTGTAAATGAGTTTGCGCACCTGTATCAGCCAATTCCCCGCAATGTCGATGAGAATGTGTTATGGTCAGTCTTTCAGAGCGGGTGGCTTCCCTCAGAAGCCACTTTCGGGAAGACTTGTACCAATTTTGTACATGCACGTGTACCAAACCAGGAACATTGTCGTGAGTAGAATGTTCTAGCTGAATCCTGTATATACATAAATTCTTGTAATGCAGACTTTTCCCATATTCACGATGGTCAAGTCCTTCAACCAAGGATTGTTTCATATGACTGTCCGACCATGCTCATCATGTATGTGCCTGTCAACAATGGTGACATCAAGATACCCAAGGCCATATTGATCTTCCGAAACCCACACAACCATCTCGCACCTACCCTTGAGAAGCTAACACCAACACAAGAGAAGACATTGCGGAAGGTGATTATAGCAGCAGGACTGGTACCATTGCCAGCACAAAAGATTGTGAAAGGTGAGTTCTTTGTCTCATTTTATTTCATACGTTGAACTATGTGTCAGCACCAACTACGAAGCTTGTTCTGGAAGGGCAAGATTTCCATGATGCTGTACCTGCTGCCAACAAAGCTCGAAAGTGCTGTGACAAAGTGTGTGAGTTTCACAATGAACACTACATATGGGGTATGGGTTGGGAAGGTATGTGGGATCTCTTTATATGATATCTCCCAGTTTATAAGTTGTCTCTGTAGGTGTCGAGGCTCTATGCAAGAAAGAAGCGAAGCTACTGTTGCAAGAACGATACGTTAATTCTGTGATAATCAAGCCTGACTTCCGTCTAGCGGTCACCATGCACCCGCAGCTTGTCAAGTATATTCACGATGTGGATTTCATTGTCGTGCATTTCACATTTAAGCCGGTTCGGGGGAATATTGATCGTTGGGATGTTGCTGGCTTCTTAGAGTGTATTGGACGCCGTGAGGTGCTTGCCTGAATTCAATTGTGACACCGCTAACACTATACTTAGGCATCCTATTTGTTTCCATCTATTCAACCAGGAAGACGCGGGCCATGTACTATGTACTGTGGCGTGAATTCTTTGACACTGTTAAGGTCGTGACTGGAAAGGAACTCCGCATGCCAGTCTTCCACGGTGAAGGCAGACTGAAAGCCATCATCCCAGATGGTGAGGTAGCACAAGGTCAAGGACTTGGTGACTGGTTGTTAACCATCAACAACCCTGAAATAAGCAAGATAACTATGAGGGATCCTTTGTTCATCATTCTCTACATCCTGAAACTCTGCCGAATCCATTATCTACGGTAATGTGCCCCTTGTCTTTCATGCAGCCAACGCACTCACGAAGCTGCATTTACGCAGTGACATTGATGACATAGATATCACTGTCCCAAAAGCGGAAATTGACCGTCTCAAGCAGTTCCCTTCACTAAAAGACACTGAAAGTATCAGCGAATGGCATGCACTCTGTGCGAAGACACCGTACAAAGGTGTTGCAGGTATGTTATCATCAACCTGATTCCTAATTGTGCATACTGAGTCTTCTTACAGATTGGTATGTACAGAAGTGTGCAAACCCGTGGGTCTTGAAGGCTATCAACCCAATGCTCTCGTTGATCCCTCGAGAGTTTTGGGATACGACCCCAGATGACAGCAACTTAGTTGAGACAGCTCACGTAGGACACAACAAAGAAACCGGGATCAACAACACTTTATTGGGCATGATCCTTGCGTATGTTACATTTCCTTCTTTTATATCCTGTTACTAATCATGAGACGAAGCTCCAGAGATGCAGATCGACAAGTAATGGCTGCTGGTGCTCGAGAGCTCAAAACCGGCAACCTCAAGGATGGCAACAACACCTTGTACGAACGTGAGCATCGTGCCATTGCTCGCAAGGCTAACAGCAACAAAGCTGCCCAACGGCATGAAGGCAACCTTGAACGCTACAGACAACTTGAAGCATGTAAAGAGGTCCTCGAAGAACACCGTGCTGTTTCCCTGGCACGTGACAAGCAGATTGAGGCCACCCTTCAGTATTACCGCTCTCTCCCACAAGATGTACGACACGCTGAGGATGTCCAGAACCTCATGAAACAGCTACGAGAAGAGAAGGAGCAAGGTCTAAACACTCGCAGGGAGATTCTGGTGGAGAAGAAGGAGGTTGACAGCGAGATGAAGAGTCTACGAACCAGTGAACTGAAGAACAAACGGCTCAATGGTATCCGTTCACGAGACTGAGTTGAGGACAGTCTGGCGAAGAACAAAGAGAATGGTATGTTGTGAGGCTATCTTGGCTCACAATATTGACATATATTCTGCAGAAGATGTCGTTCCACCGCCATCGCAAGTGCAACCACTATCGCAAGCTGCCAACACACCCGGTTATGACTACTGGTAATAGTTCATCAGACTTTCTTATTATTCAGACTATAATTTGCATATAATGCGAATATAATTGTATGTATCTAGTTACTTTTAACTGAGATCCTACCTCTCTGCTTCAACTCTGTTCGCCTGCTCTTTGCACCGAAGTTGGTTCAAAGCCCGCCAGTCGGCAAACCATGCTGTCGTTACCTAATATAGTCTTGAAAAGGTATGTGTGACTGCTTGTGACCACTTTCAGTGGCCGTCGGGGCAACTTCGGGACACATCGTACTCAGATCAAGCCATCAGATCGTACTCAGATGGTCACCCCTCCTCCGGATGTCTCTAAAGTTTTTCTAAGGGTATATTGATTATTCGATGATAATTCGTAACTATAAATACGGATGTAATCAATCAATCAATCACCGTGCTAACATAGACGACTTCCAAAACGAGGGGAGTGCTTCATAATCCACATAGGTATGCTTAGTGTTGCCAAAGTCCGGTCACGGTCCCAGATCGACCGGTGTTCCCACGGCAATTACAACCAAACAAGCAAACACTCGCTCGAAATTGGTTCTTTGGAATCCTAAAATTTTGTATTTTCAACTCACCCACTCCATCTTAACTCGAAAAATCCAGGGGAGATTTTAGTTCAGTCCAGTTCCGGGGGATCAACCGAACCAGACCGGACTTTGACAACACTAGGTATGCTTAGTTTCTATGGGACACATGTCTCTGACGCGGACGGCTGATGTAAGCCATGTCCCGATGCTTTGGCTGACAAGGGACATTAAGGAGCCGGAAAGAGCCGTTCCATTTGATCTCGAGTGGAAGCAGTACAGAACCTTCTATATTGGTCCTTTGGCTCTCATTAAGATTGGACTCCGCTAGCAAATATTGCCTGTTGATAGTATATATAACCTGTGAGTGAGGGATATCGTCATATCATCGATATGGCTGTTTATCTAGCCACTGCAGCGTTATTAGGTGCATTGGTGATTGTCATTCTACGTCTACAAACACGAACACAGCTCCCAAAAGGTTTGTACTGTAGTTATGGTTTACTAGGAAGATAGAGCGACGATTGACGCATCTCTCAGGCACTCATTTACCACCAGGTCCTAAGTCTAGACCACTTGTTGGCAACCTGTTTGATGTGCCTAAACATAATGAATGGATAACGTATGGTGAATGGGCAAGGAAATACAGTATGTGAACATACATTGATATTGCTTTCCACGGCCTAGAACTGTTATTCCACGTAGGAGATCTTGTTTATGCAAATGTCTTCGGCACACATATGCTTTGGATTAACTCGAGGAAAATGGCGTATGAGTTTTTTGATAAAAGGTCAGCTATCTATTCGGATAGAATGTCGAGTACTATGGCCGACGATCTGTAAGTGAATGCGAATATCACTTCGAACGCTTGAGTTAATTTACTATGATAGAGTGCGGCTGAGCCACTGGAATATAGGTTTCCAGCCCTATGATCTTTGGTGGCGTCGACATCGTCGACTGATGCATAAGAGCTTTCATCCTAAAGCGGTGGAAGCGTTTCACTCTATCCAGGCGAAACATACGAGGTTCATCTTGTTTACAACACTAATGAGATATACTCATTGGTTCGAGCAGGAATTTATTGCGAAGACTTCTTCATTCTCCCGAAAAGTATGCTACACATATCTTGCATACGGCTGGGGCTATTATCATGGAGGTAATTGTGACGTCGTTCATCTATGTGACAGCTAACGTGTTATTAGATAGCGTATGGTTTCGAAGCTCAGCCTGAGAATGACCCTTACTTGGCAAAGTCACAAAAGATTCTCCATAATATGATAAGTGACCTTAGGACACCAGGCAAATTCTATGTCGACACGTTGCATTGGAGTAAGTTCTACAAGTAATTGTCTTAAAGGTGTATTATTTACGTCTGATTACAGTGAAATATATACCGGCTTGGGTCCCTGGTGCCGAATTTCAGAGAAAGGCTTCCAGATGGCGACAAGTTAGCATGGATATGCTAGAACTTCCGTTTAGTGAAACCAAAAGACGAATGGTGTGTGCTCCTTGTATCTGGTTAAGATTCTTATTTAACAGTGCGTATATAGAGCCAAGGAAATCCGAAGTTGTCTTTCGTATCGTCCAATCTCTCAGAATTTGAAACCCGTACAACCAAAGACATCAATAATGAAGAAATTATAAGGAATACTGCCATATCGATGTTTATGGGGGGGAATGATACAGTAAAGTTTGCTTCCATACATATATTAAATGTGATGGACTAATATTTCGAAGACGGGACTTACAATACAAACCTTTGTGTTTGCGATGTCATTGTACCCTGAGGTGCAGAAGAAGGCACAACAAGAAATTGATAATATCCTTGGTTTCCAGCGACTTCCCGAAGTTGCAGATATGGATACTCTACCCTACGTGATGGGTATTTGCAAGGAAACCTTATGATGGCATCCTCTGCTACCCAGCGGTTTGCCACATGTGGCTTCCGAAGACGCCGTGGTACAAGGCTACTTTATTCCTAAAGGGACAATTATATTAGGCAACGCGTGGTACGATTCTCATGCGAAAATATACCCCTTAGAGATGAAAACGAATCTTTACACCTAGGGCACTCCTCCATGACGAAACTGATTTTGGTCCTAACCCAGATAAATTCGATCCTGAGAGATATTTTATTCCGGGGGTTCGGGATCCAGGAAATACTGGAGCTTTCGGCTTTGGACGAAGGTGAGTTTCACTTTGTCTTTCGAATGATCCAGCTGAGCATGCGTAGGATTTGCCCTGGCCGTTACATGGCGATTAATTCGGTTTTTCTTGCGATTGCTTCAATTTTACAAGTCTTTGAGATATCCAAAACACAAGATGAATCTGGCAAGGAGATACCTATTGACACTGAATTTACGTCTGGTTTCTTTTCGTGAGTAATATCCACATACTCATCACTCTCTGACCAAACCTTCCAGTCACGCACCTGAATTCGAGTGCACGATTCGTCCCCGATCCTCAATTGCCGAGGAGCTGGTTGGTCGTGCTGTATGATAGGCATTAGCATTGGGGGAGTATGTAATTCTCATCAACTTCAAATGTATACATTGCCACAGGATTACAAAAGATATCAATGGGATTACTTGATGCTTCTGTATTATTTCAGATGCCCGTCGATTCGGGGTTAAATCACGTCGTGGTGGCCGAGGAGCCTGGTATTCCATTCAGTGTGGACACATATTTTTTTTCGACACAGATTCTCGCCTCTCGACTTCGAAGATTTGACTTTCCAGTCCATGCAGTCGTCATCAAAGCTATTTCACAATTAAATTCATATTTCATTTGGTGTGCTTGGAAAGTCATGTGGGTGGCATGGCCATAGTTGTAGACTCCACAAGTTGGTAGGAAAAAGGGCCTGGCAAGGAAGTGAACCCGGGACCCCTCCAGATGATTTAATAAACCCTAAGAAGGAATCATACTTCTAGACCACCACTCCGATGACAAAGGAAAATGGAAATTATTTTGGAGGGAAACAGATGTTTTCTAAAAGCACAATGACATCGAGATATGGGATAACGTGCTCTTGCATTGTATGAAAACTTTATAATTATTTACATGAGTCAGGCGATGGAAAATAGCGGAGAAGGCACATATAAAACAGAACGAGATGGATAATGGTAAAGGCGCGTCGGCTCCATCTCAGAGTATGAATTGAGTCTGAACAGTGTTAGATTCCGCTGGTGACATAACGGGGTGCTTCCAACAGATTCCAACAAACTTCACGGCGAGAAAGGAGCACAAGATCGTCACTCCTTTCTTATGTTTCTTGTATTTATATGACATAGTTCTAGGGTATTAGAAGAGTGTTTTGGATATGGTATGAACACGGCAAATTCGAGGATGAAGAAGGTTTCAATGATAGGCTGGTGTCTAATGCAGCCTCGCTGGGTGTCGGTCCAAGATATTGATAGGACCAGTGTGTATCCTTCGATGAACAAGAGAAGTTTGCATGACGGTGACGGTAGAGTAAAACGATATGGAAAATACTATGGAGCATCTAGTGTTATGTCATCAAAGTGGAACCTAATGTGTGTGTAAGTAATCCGGCAGGATTACATTCAAGTTGGTTTCAAGCTCATGTCCATACATAACAGTGTAATAGTACCATCTTTGAATGTGTGTTTGGTAATGATTTGATATATCTAGCGGTGTGTTCTCTTCTGTTCTTATCCAGGTTTGTTCATCACAGCGCAGAGTGGAGCAGGGGAGGAAAAACGGCATGACGTAAGCAGGTCAGGTCGTCACACTGCTCATGTACGCACACCACAGCTACATACTGCCAGCAGCCAACGCCTGCCAAGAACTTCCTCGAAAGATGTGATTGTCAATCAGCGACTATAGTTTCGAGCGTCCCATTCGTTCTTCAGATGGTTCTGGCGCCGTTGGCGACAAGCTGGTCCATTTGCGACGTATTTGCGAAAATTCAACAGGCCCGATGACTGGATCAGAATTTGAGCTCGACGTGGAGGAAGTTCTTCGAACTAGTAATGTTCAATTGTTCTTTACAATTTTTTGATGAATTAATCCACTTTATACATCAACTATTCAGTCTCGGTGACAGATTTCCTTGATAAGATTTTTAGCTTGTGATCTTGTAGCAGCCACACTGTCACCCTAATCTGCTTCTATTCTCGCCTGGCTCAACGGCGCTTACACCGATAACGTACTACTATTCGAATGCCATCATGACTGGCGTTTTCTCATCCCACCTGGCTTCATTAAACCTTTACCCGGAAATCTTTATAATCCGTCATGAATACAAGGTATTGCTTTCAGGCTGAGACCCCAATCCAAGCTTGATCCCCAGACTATGTTACATCTAGGCTTTGTAACATTTGCCTTCCTGCTCTTGTCTCAATGCCAAGGTGCAGATAACGCGCAGATTGATAGTCTTAGTGGAAAGACGTTCGACTTCATTATAGTTGGAGGTAAGTCTTTTGACATTATTTTAAGGAATCAAACTCAACGTATATCTTGTTGCAGGTAGTACAGCCGGTTCAGTCATCGCCAACCGCCTGACGGAGGATCCCAGGTTCACAGTTCTCCTGATCGAGGCAGGACCAAAGTAGTTCGATGTTTCAAATATTTGGCCATGATTCTAATTTATTCCTTCTCATTGAACTTCCAAGTAATGAAGGAATCCTGAATATAGAGGTACCGGCGTTAGTGGTCGGCTCACCAATAGCCCATACGACTGGAATTTCACGACCGTGCCTCAGGTCGGTCTCAACGGGAGGTCACTGCCATATACGCGAGGCCATGTTTTAGGTGGAAGTAGTTCAATAAGTACAAGTTCAGCTGCGAATCTGGTCTGCTACATTTTCTGATGCTTTATAATCTAGACGGCATGGTGTTTACTCGAGGATCATCGGATGATTATGATCGTTGGGCAAGAGTTACTGGGGATAATGGTTGGTCCTGGAATGCACTTCGTCCGTATCTCCTTAAGGTACATCATCTCTATTCCCTGTCTAATCAGCATATTATAACTGATGAGAGCTCAGAACGAGCATTGGGTTCCCCCGGTAGACGGCCATAATACAACCGGGGAATTCGATCCCCGTGCACATGGATTTAATGGAGTGAACTATGTCAGTCTTGGCTCTTATCCCGGATCTATCGACGAGAGAGTCATCCAGACCACCGTTGATTTGAAAAATGAATTTCCCTACAATCTTGATACGAATGATGGAAATCCTCTCGGCGTCGGTGAGTATTATTTCTCATCCAACATATAGTAGCTCATTCAGCTATTATATAGGATTTATGCAATCAACGATTGGATTTGGAGAAAGAAGTAGTGCTGCCAGGTCGTATTTAGCTTCAAAATTTAGGCAGCGTGCCAATCTTCACATCCTAACGGATACGACTGTCACCCAAATACTTTCCACTGAGCTTGGTGTTCGGCCAGATTTCAGAATAGTTGAATTGGCCTCAAGCTCAACAGGTAGTTTATCGTTAAATATACCGAAGTCTTTCTCTGACAATTTATAGGGCCAAGAACGCGTTTCACAGCAGCTAATGAAGTCATCCTTTCTGCCGGATCGATCGCTACCCCACAAATTCTCCTCAACTCTGGTATCGGCGACAAGTCTGAATTGGCAAAAGTCGGAGTGCAGTCCGTTTTTCATCTACCAGATGTTGGTAAGAACCTCAGTGATCAGCCTGTCACGTCCGCGGCATGGTCTACCAATGATCCGGATCCTGGTCTGCAAGTGTAAGTGTCTGTCTTCCTTTAGCAATCATTTTCAAGATTTTAAATACGGCTTGTAGCTGGCAGCATAACGCGACCATTTTAGATGAAGTTCTTAAGCAATGGAATGCGACGAGAACTGAACCTCTTGTTATACAATTCCCTAGACAGGAGACTGCCTGGTGGCGTGTTCCGAGCAATACTTCTGGATTCAAAGATTCCTCTGCTGGCCCCAAGTCACCTCATATTGAGATTGCTCTTGGAGTAAGTCATTTTTGGCCTCAGTTTATATATGGTCTCATAGTCAATCTATATAGGGCAGCGGAGCTAGTGCCTCTGGAGCAGTGGTTCTTGTTTCCCCTTTATCCAGTAAGTTACATACAGTCTCGATTCGCCTTACATATTACTCCCTAACGTGGTATTTAGGAGGAAGCGTAACATTAAAGACCAATAACCCATTTGATGCACCTCTCATCGACGTCGCATTCCTGACCGACGAGAACGACGTCTTCGCCTTGCGTGAAGGCATTAAAGCCACGAAACGATTTTTCGGCGGTCCAGCGTGGAAAGATCTCATCATCGGGGAAACCTCGCCTGGTGCCAATGTAACAAACGACGATGAACTCACTGAGTATATTCGTAATGGTGCCGGCACGACTCTTCATGCTGTTGGAACTGCAGCTATGTCTGCCAGAGGTGCAAGCCATGGAGTGGTTGATCCTGATTTGCGAGTCAAAGGCATCTCGGGATTACGAATTGTAGATGCCTCAATCATGGTGAGCCTTTACTCTATTTCTGTCAAATATGTACGGCTTATACTGGATCTCAGCCATTTGTTATTTCTGGTCATACGCAGGCTGGTGTTTATCTTATTGCGGAGCGTGGCGCAGATCTCATAAAATCTGCATGGGTGTGATTTGAAGTGGAAAAACTTTGCAGGTGTAAACTTAACCTGAATAACAGATAGATTTGCGTTCCGGGTATTTTATAATTTTCGGAATGGAGTGGAGCTATAATTAACTCATAGTACCAAAGCTCCTTACCATGTCTCGGTCTTCATTGGCTTCGCATTCGGGGTATTATTGACTGGAGAAAATATTAAGAGATACTTTAAAGAATTTCTGAGACCTATTAAATGTCACGAGTCAGGTCCTGCGCTCCGCTTCGGGGAATTTAAAAATTGTTTAGCATTCAGAATATCATATGCATCTTACTCACCCACAACCAATCACCTACTACTAACCACTTGGAAAGATGATGAAGCAGAGAGACAAAGAGAACTCTTGACTCTAAGCTTTCCCGTTATTAGGGGATCCGTAGCAAGGATACTTATCGGTGACTCAAAAGACAGAGATCGGTTGAAGAATCAACCGGTAACTCACGTAAAAATTCACCTACTTAAGCGGTGATTCATTGAGTTCCCAATATCCTGGTAAGTAGCCTTGGACATTCTGAGCAGGCTTCTTGTGCCGGCTTTGAAAGGATTTACTCCCCGCAAACTCTCCGAGTCTGGATAGCGGTCACGGGGATCCGGTATATTTATATTAGGTATATCCATATAAAGTCACCGTTAAACATGCTGGTGTCACGTTCAGAGCACGTTGATGGAGTCCTGGTAAACATGCGTTAGCGAAGCTACCGGCATTCATTTTGGTCACCGGGAAGCACGTGAGGATATGTTTCCATTCGCTGCAGAGAATATAAAAGCTAGACGAATTGAAGGGTATAAATCCAGAAGAAAATGCCCCAATAAACAGGCCAATTGCTTAAAATGGGCAGATCTGTAGAACCTTTAGATTACGAGTAAAGTAATAATAATCGCCGTACTTGGTCATTATAATCCCAAAGGTTACTCTTTGCAAGTTAAGGTGGCATGGCCGTGGCTCCGGGCTTCGCAAGTTGGCGTAATTACCGTCAAAAAATAAGAAAAAGGGCCTGGCCGGGAATTGAACCCGGGACCTCCTCCAGACGAGTCAAGAACCCTAAGAAGGAATCATACCTCTAGACCACCACGCCGATGACAAAGCAGAAATGTCAGTATTACACATGCATAACACATATTGACTAAGACCAACGTAAACTGCCAGTAATAGCTTTTCTGTTTCTGGAAGTATCTTTATGCATTGTACTAAGGTATAGGTTCAACCTACATATCAAAACTACTGATGTTTTTCACATGGTGTCAATCATCAATCATGCCGAAGTCGATGAAACATGTACATCGCGGTGATCGTCTAGCGGAATTAACTTGAACTCTCCAAGAGTTAACATATCCCAGACTTTCATACAATTTATTCTTTATAAAATTCGCTCCAAGCACATCAGCTCGAAAATATTTATAATTTCTTGAATGACAGCGGAGATGAAGATGAAAACCATTTTGCCAGTCAAATTGTTCATTTATAAGTCACGGCGGTAAGTATGCCCAGACAGATTGTCATTGTAAAATTACAGAAAAATCGTGTGGCCTTCGTAATCCATCTATGACATTTTTTCTTAGATATCTGAGGAAGATATTCGCAGTGCGCAAGCTGTTACAGCTCTCCAGCCGAGCCCCTCGGCCCTCCAAAGGTCAAGCGGAGCTTCAAGTCGGAGGGGCTTGTGCCGAACCTACGTGGGGCCCTAAATTCTGACTCAGGCAGAACTCCATGGTGACTCCAAACACATTCTGCATGTTTTTTTTCACGCTCCTCGGCCTACCTCTCGACGTCTTAGAATCAATCATAGATGAAATACCGACTCCTTCAACATAGCTTTCCTTCGCCTTGACATGCAACTGCAAGGACTGCGTACGCTCATCATTCCGTACCATCGGATGCCAAGGCGGCCGATGGACATTGGCAGAATGATACTTGGTGGAGGAGGAGGAGAAATGGGTGGTGGGGCCATCCTCCGCGGTTCGGCCCTGCCAGCTCTGTGCGACTGTGGCTGTGCAGCGGGAACAGCATCAACGGGTGGGCGCATGGTGCTACCATATGTTACATAATTTGACATATATGGCTCAAGAATCTCGTTGTGGCCGAAGAGGACAGGTGGGGCGGTGACGTGTACGCCAATGAGGAACATTGATCGACCCGATCAAGCGGTAGGCTCCACCAACTAGATCCAGTACTATCTCTCATCTGATGCAAGCCACTGCGTTCGAGCAACCTCCAACGTAATAGGAGGATGATCCAAGCCATGACATGACTGCCCTCGACCACAATCTCGAACGAACACTCAAACTAGGAAAGCATGAGACTGTATGAATGTATGAATGACGGCTGGCTCGAGTGGGGACTGATGGGGAACTAGGCTCCGGAGCCAGAAAGTTGGGTCATCGGCTATCGGCAGAGTCCCAACAGGTATGAATGGAGGATACGGGTTTCGTAGTTGATGGACAGCGCACGTATTTGAATGGTAGTATTTCATTTGGCTGTTGCATCTAGGGCTAGGGAGATTCCAAGGTAGAAGCCCCAAGAGAACCATATTCCTTCTCGGACCTACGTGCACAGGATTCGTCGTTGTCTTGGAGGGATATGCATGAATGATACTAGACTAGAACGCTATCTTCACCATAGCTTTGTGATGTCTGCGACAACTGGGTGCGTGAAAAGTGCAGCTGCAACGGCGATATACTAGTAGCGCCTCAGAGCCAACGATGATGCGAACGCCAAAGGGCTGCAGGGTATTGGGATATGGTGCTAATTGCTTGATAGTTCATATTGAAGACGGAGAGATTCTCTGCGACGTCCTGCGCGGTTTGCATAGTGGCAAAATTGGGAGGATAAGTAGGCAGGTAGGTATGGGGAGGAAGCAGCAGGGTTAGACTGGGAGACAAGTAAGCGGAAGTCGTTGGCCATGTAGAACAACGCTGCTCGTTGGGAAGGTCTCGATGCAATGCAGGCGTGAGAAACCGATCACCATTGGGTACAACTCATCTTGACCATGCTCCGTCAAGGTATGGGAGTGTCTGAGTCGAAGATTGAAAGTTGCCTAAGGCCATTACGAACTTATTTTCGTGAAAGGTAGATCCTTCGCAATCATCCACTGATTATAAACTCTCCCCCAATTATTCGGGGACGCCTTCTATCTGGCAAAAGCGAAACGCCAGATGTCGGACTGCGCTGAGGAGCGTGTGGTTTGCTGATTTGCCTAGTGGCAGTTCGAAGATTCAAAGGTCGAAGAAGCCCCGCTAGGATCTTGAGAAATTATAGATTCTTGTCTGAATTCTTCAAATTGCCGCTGAAGAACCTAGTTTGCAAATACCACAGACACGTTCGCCGTTCCATTGGACTCTTGATGCAATCTGATCATCGAGAAGACCTTCGAATCTCAGGCTGGTTAAAGGCTTCGAGACACGTTCGACGTTCCATTGGACTCTTGATGCATTTGATCATCGAGAAGACCTTCGAATCTCAGGTTGGTTAAAGGCTTCGAGCTCCTCAGGTCGTACATACTGTTTTATATCTTTCTTTCCTTCAGGGCTATAAATCAGCCTGAAATTGGATTCTTTGTGCCACAAATCATTCTTGTTGCCTTCAAACGAAGTATTCGATGCTATGCAAGCTAATTGAAGAGGATAGTCCAATCTACAACTTAATAGCAACAAAATACTAAGCCTAAACTTAACAATCAAGATCTCATGGGTCCACCATGATCCGGAATGCATGAGTAGGAATGCGATGGAGTAGACCCATGATAGTGATTTAATGCCAAACTTGAAAACCTTCTATACTCGTTGGACCACAAAAATATGGCACCTCTACTCCACTAGGACTTAACTTGAAGATTGCAAATATATTTCGACGCTGGTTGCCTCATCTAAGACTTCCTCTCTTTCACACGCTGGAGACGTTGTCTCTTCTCGTCTCTTCTAAGTTACTTCTGGCTGCGATAGAACAAACCATATCCTGATATACTTTAATACGAAGGCACGGGCACTCCAATCCAGTGTCGCAAGGTAATCATCAGCAAGTTACGCTGTAACCCTATTGGTACAAGCCCATTTACTAGTTGTTTTGCTTCGAAGAACTTGTTATGTTATGGATATCTACCAAGTAACGGGCACCTTGTGGAGCTAGGTTTGATTAACTTAGTACTTTGACAGTATTTAATGCTACCAGCTCCTCTCCAGGGCTCTCTCAACAGCCCCTGTTTCTACGCAAACGGTGCATTACGATGACCCTAATAGCCCCAACAACGTGCGCTCAACTTCCTCAAGTCACGCATGATTAAATTAACAACCTCCTGTTTCGTATAGATTCATGCAATTCTGCTTGCAATATGCAAGCACAGGTACATTACATAGATAAAACTTTTTGTCGTAATATCTCATCATATGCCCTGATCATTCACCTTATAGCTCTCCTTTACTACGACTACTTCCTCACCTTTGGACAAGAAGTCCGCTATTTCTGGAGGAAGCGATTCAGCGTATCGACACTGATGTACATCTGTTGTCGGTATGCACTCGTGGCCAATGTACTTTACACGCTGGCTATTGCTAATAAGCTCCATTCGTTAAGGGTACGTATCTTATTCCTGAGTCCTTGTATGAGTTCTCTTATTTATTTATTGTGCTTTCTAGTATGTCTAAGTATTCGGTGATCGGGACTTAACGAAGGATGAGACGCTATTTATTCAGTTGCACCACAGCATATCAAATATGCTCGGCTCTCGCTGTTGTGGGCAGAATTGCTATCGTCGGTGCGTACCATCTGCTGATTTACTTCTTTCCTTGTTCCGTTTAACCAATGCCGCTTCAGTTGTATGGGGAATGCGCACATATGCTGTTTATAGCCGACATCCACTAATAATAGTCATTTTCGGTCCTCTCGGTCTTCTGGTTGTTTTGCTAGCAGCGGTGAGTAGAATACTGCTAATTCACACACACATTGAAGGCAGTCTTTTGATAGCTGAAACTATCAGATCCACGTGCCTCATGTCAGTTGCGATGGCACGATTGCAGCACAAGAACAATTGTGAGCCTCTTCCTTATCATTTCTTAGGGGTTATGTACTGATGCTATGGGTGCCGGTCTAGAGGTATGAGAGTTTAATCTCACATCGTAACTTTCCAGAGAATTAACGCGTTCCTCATCTCCAATTGCAATTGATCGCAGTGATCAACCTTCAATCAATCTTCACACTCGCCTACGAGGTTCTCACAACGATATTCAGCACTGTAGTCTGCCTCAAATCTCTCAATTACGGCAGAGACTGGTGGAGTGGAAAGGATGGTTCAATTGCGCTTGTGCTTGAGGATGGTAGGTTACATCGCTTTCAGGCATCATTGTGCATCCTGCCCTTAGACTGACATCGTTATTCTTTCAGGTCTATTATACTTCGTGTATGAATCTGCTTGCTTATCTGACTGAGAAGCAAGCGAACCATTCATTCTGCTTACGTAGATTCATCTCAATGTTGACCATGCTGAGTGTGATATTTGAATATGTGAGTGTGCATAGATTATGACCCATTTATTCTTTATTCATGAAGATAATTCCCTTATAGGCGAATGTTGTTGAGTATCCTTTTGCCTCTGATTCCTGAACTTTCTCTGAAGCATTCGAATGTCATAGAACGGCAAATTCATCCCTCGGCTTCTCAACGCATTGGTTACTCCGTAAGACCACGATTTAGCCTTATTTCGCTAAAAGAATAGAAATTCGAATATTAATTAATCAAAATATATAGGTTATCCGGTCTCATGACTGCCCGTTTCCTGCTTCACCTTCGTCAATGGGAAGAAGAGCATACGAACCCCGGTCCCCATGCTAGCTCTATGGCGGAGCAATCCTTGCATTTTGCTGATAGAGCGGATGTTTCTGGTACCGATCAGGATATCGATTTGGGCACTACTACGGTCTGAATGACTGAGTGTCATTTTTCCCTTTCCCCGAGTCAACTTTCCTTTGTTACTTGCATGATCGTGTCTGTATTGGTATTTTATTGTTTTTCTATTTAGATCGGTATTGTAAGTGTATTTATTCGTAGCTCTATGAAATATAGGTAGTATTTGTCCATATACTACCTACAATGGCAATGGGATGCTAATCGCCGAAGTTAATGAAGCTTTTACCTCTTCGCCCGTGTGAGGCACGATATCCTGTGCCATCCTCTAACCGCACATACAAGCGAATGTCGCGAGCCACACGAGCAAGGACTGGAAAATGACGTTGACAAAGTGCCCAATATGCACTGCTGAGGTAATTATTTAATATAACCGTAATTATAAAGACTTTACTATTATATACTCAATAATATGGACAACACTAATAGGAACACGAAAAATATTATCAGCTTGTACATACCGTGATAATGGTACCGAAAGAAGCATTCTCTGAGCGATTGATTCTTTGAAGGCTGTTCGAGTTTAGTTGGTGGGCCGAAAATGAATGATTTCGCGGTGGCTACAGATTATGGGAAGTCTAGGAATGAATCAGGTTAATGATTTTGACGATATACGTAGTGTTGCCAACGATTCGATGCGGGTCGGATTAAACCGCGAACCGAACCAATAATAGACTGATCGAACCGAACCATTTATTAGTCGGTCCTGTCGGTTGGTTTTATTTATAAACCGGTCCCAATCGGTCTAGCCCGCTGGAACCAGTTCCTACCATAGATAGCAGGAGCGTGACAGCGGCTAGTAGTGTCACACTGCTCCAGAGGTGTCACACTATTCTCAACATCATCGATTTTTCCAAAGAACAGGACCCGAATCCACTTGTTTCTTGCTATTAATTACGTATATATACTATACAACATATACCATCCCTCCTCTGACTGATTTATGAGAAGACAAGTGGAAAAGGAAAAAATACCCTATAGAACCACGGTTCAGCGGAGTAAGACCGGTTTACAACCCGGACGGACCGCTAGGCAACGGTCAGGGTCTCGAACCGTTGCTATTTTGAACCGAACCGTCGGTTTCGGTTCGGCTCGGAACCAAAACCGAACTTTGGCAACACTAGATATACGTCCATTTGAGCGACTCACAGACTCACTCGGACGGAAAGAATAATAGCCTCAGAGTCACAGCAAATTATTATTTTGAGTATGCCAGAGAGCAATAAAATGAGCAATGAGGTTGTCCATCACTGCATTTTGATTATTATGTCAATGTGTCAATCAAAGCTTCATGTATATTCGAGATAGGTACGATAGAGACTACATTAGACCATCAGAGAGATACATGTAATGCTGTAAGGAAAGAACTTTACCTTTATTGATCCAGGTTTTATCTCCGAAGCAATGAGAAGGGCAAAACCAATAGTGATATCCTGACAAGGCCAAATATAATCTACAATAGAATATGTCTCTTCATTCTATGAATATTAGTAAGGAGAGAAGATTACTCACCATCTAAGAGTTCTTTGTGATTACTATTACTGAGAACAGGCTCTGAAGCACTCCCAAGGGGATAGAAGGTGTGCCACCGGATAATAGGGTTCTGCCAATGTTTCAGAATGTGGTTTCCATTGCGAGATAATTGTGGCGTCGAGAACTTTGAGTTAATAACAACAAATTTCATATTTTAACCTTGTAAAAGAATCTGGCCCGTTGGAAGATTGACTGAATATCGTTACGGGGTTGGGACTCTGGAGAGAGAATAAGTATTAGTAATTAGAGATAGTGGTAGATTACAAGATTTATAAGTTGTATTACCATCATAATAAATTGCGCATTAAATCAATACACCATTCTAACCCATACAAGTAGGCAGGCAGAATGTGAGGTATCGATTTGGAATATAAGTACGGAGTGCTGATGTCGAGACAGCCACAGGGTCATTCAGATGTATGCCTGTGGGAGCCGTTAGAGGCACAGCAAGCTTACGGCTTCCGTAGCCGTTTTGAGTACCACAGACGTACGTCCACTACCGCTGGTGGAATCGCTGCGGGCGTACGTCCGGTGCGACTGCTCGAGCCATAGCATACGTACGTTCGCTGCAGCTGTTGAAACGTAGCAAGCGTATATCTGCTACGCCTGTTGAAGGCATGGTGGACGTACGTTTGCCGCTCCTGTTGGAGTTGGAGCCATAGCAGATGTACGTTCGCTGCACCCGTTGGAGCCGTGGGGGACGTATGTCTGTGACCGCCGTTAAGAACACGGTAGACGTACGTTTGGCGCAGCCGTTAGGAGTACCACAATTGAGGCATAATTATATTTTGTATATTATTGTTTGTACAAATTGTGCTGATTTTACTATAGGCCTGCTAGTTATTCCAACAGATTCTTTCAATTTATTCAGCATGGGAGCGGTGCACATGTCGTACGTCTGAGGATATGGTGGGCTGCACTGGAGTCGGATGTCCTCCTCCTTGCATCAGACATGCTCACCGTACACGGTAATCTCCCAGGCTAGTACGGTCCCGCAGTATGTCGCCGACACGCTAAGAGCGGTCGGACGTACGTCCGGTGACTGGACACAGGAGGGTTGCTTTATTTTCTATGTATATTTTTGTTCCGAAATATGTCATTGCAGCTTATAAGCAATGTTTTATTATTATTAACATTAGTCCCGTGTGCGATATTATGGCAGATGAAGTGCTGGTAGATCTTGGTGCATAATAAATGACACTTATTGGGGCCCTAGTGCCAATTTACGTCATTAGAGCTCTATAGTAATGCCTTACTTCTTGTATTCGCCAGGTTCGGTTACTAGCAGGGACTCTATAAACAGAATGTCAGAAGAGTGTTCAAGAGACCTTGTTTTGCTCTCACCTGGGTAACACCTTTGCACCGTGCTGTATCAGTACGGAAGATACCAAAAGACGATATCCATACCACGTTGAAGCACCTTCATTTTCCTGGAGTTTTCCGATGGTGGACACCCAGTCTAACGCTGTGCAATATTCCAAGTGTAGGTATGTTTCATCACGCTTGCACTCTCCAACACCCACAATGCAATCCAATGCATTTATATCATATCCAAGATGTTGAAGAAACGAGATACGTTGTCCCACATTTCCTTACACCTGTCCTCTGACCACCCAACATGTCCATAAATGTATTTCGGGTCCATTGCACAAAACACATTCCATGCGAAATATTCACGAGTGTTGCTATCTGTCAACAATGTAATCACAATATTATCCTCATAAATGGGTCGGCCAATCTTAGCACCATGTGCCAACGCATACTGACATATATCCGGAGGGAATTTTGTGACACAATATTCCATGAATTCACCAGCGAAAGAGTCCACAAGTCCGTCATGTCTTAGGAAAACAACGTCCAAGCAGGCGCCATATTCATACAGCAATTGAGGGACCCACTCCATTTCAGGTTTGCTAAATGCTTGAAAGGTGCGTCGGGCAAGATGTGTGCCTTCCGCGTAATATGGACTATTAATCAGTGATCCATGATCAAGCAGCAGCCGAATCACATCTTTGTCCAGATCCATATCGTGGCCCATGCCTTGGTTCGCAAGTCCGAGGTCAACCGCTTCCTTCAGCGCGGGAGAGCCTTGGATGATGTAGCCGCTCGGTCGAAAGATGTCAATAACATTAGTGGCGCCATGCTCAAGGAGAACAGTGGCGACGGCGAGCCGTCGCGACCGAGGAGCCCCCGTAGCATGGGACAACGGCGTCGAGACCATTTGTCTCTCATTGACATGTATGTCATTAACATCCCAACCGCGTGATATGCAGAGTTTGATGCCATGAACGAAACCAAGCTCCGCAAGATATGCAAGTGGACTCTATGCATGAGGCCGTAGATGCTGAAATAGGAAAAAGTGGTCACATAAACTATTTGTAAATTGTTCTTCATTCTGCTGCTGCTTTTGCTCGTCTATAGGATCCTGAGATATAATACCATAGGGATATTCCCAGCGGAGGGAACACAGTGAATGGACTAGAAGTGGATAACGGTCATGACAACCACTGCAGCCGTTGGTATCAGCGGATACTACTTGGCAACACTGCTGCAATGTGGTCATAGTAAAGGTGAAATATCTGAAGTGGACATTCGTTATGTATGAAGGACCGTTGTTGATTATGGAATTATATGCAGAAAGCTCAGCATCCAACGTTGCCCGTTCAGATAGAAGATATTCTTGAACTGAGTAGTGGGATAATATAAGATGGGAGTGATGCTCTTTCTTATGATTAGACCACCAGATGCGACAGGAAAAAGAGTTACTGAACATATTTCCGCAGAAATCTAGGATATTGTTTGGGTCCATGAAACGTTGGTCAAGGTTGAGTTCTGAAGAATCCGGTTCAAAAATGATAGCCTCTGCGAGAACATCCAAGCAGAGTGGCCTCGGGATGAAGATCACCCATGTGAGTAGCCTTGCTACGTAAATACGGTCTTCTTCTTCAACAGCTAGGAGAATCCGCTTATATGTTTCATCCAAAGTCTGTGGGAGTGATACTAATGCTTTTTTCACGTCATATGGTCGACGACATTTCTTTAAGACATCCACCTGGCATTCTACCCAACGAAACCTTCGAGGGCACAATGAGAAAATAATTTGAAACATTAAAAAGGGGTACCTACATTCCCATTGCCTTGTCGGATAATGTTTGCACTATTTCCGCCCTCAATTCAACACTCCATCTCGACAGCTTTGGTTCTTTATCAACAATTTCGGTCACATAAAGCTTGATATCTTTGTCAACCTCTGAAGTTGTCAGGCTAATCTCCTCCAATAAAAGTTTTTGAAACCCATCTACAAGATAAGGTTCTCGTCGGCATGTCATTAATAGATTGATATTGGAGAGCCTTGCCTTTGCGACGATCTCGCTCAATGCCTTCAGGAGGGAAGACCTTTCTTCTGCGGCAATTTCGTCTAAATCGTCGAGTAGAATATAGGTTTGGTGGAAGCACCGGGCCAAGCGTGTGATAACCTCCAAAACAACCGATCTTGGAGGTCGAGGCTTATTATTGTTATACAGAGTGATGACTCTGGATGGAATGTTTGTGATACGTTCGGCTAGTTGTAAGGCGATTGACGAGAGCATATTGAACGTATTTTGTTTGTCCTTATCGGTATAGGAAAAGAAGTATGCGAGACCAGTACTCGGCTTGGATTCCACATGAGTTCTCATCGCTGCAATTATTGATCCTCTAGAGTTAATAGTTTAAGTATGATCTAATTCACCATAATGAAAAAACATACGAGAGAATTGTTTTGCCAGCTCCCGCTGTATAATCGATTTAGTGCTTATTTAGCGGATATCGGTATACTTACGAATTCCGTGGAGCCAAATACATTCACCAACGCCACCTCTGAACCGGTCAAATGCACCACTTTGAAGGAACCATTGACCAGTTCCAGGATGACATTTTTCACGGGCTCTATCGAAATTCGAGTTTACTTCAACACCTTCGACTTTGAGCCATTTCAAGATGTCCTTATTATACCACTCTAAAGGCGAAATAAGTTATAAGTAATTGCATTCATAATAATGAGGAATAATAATGAGGAAAGGTTTACCTGCTTGAACCGCCGCGGCCACAGCTTGTATAGCCCGGCTAATACAAGATGTAGTCAATAATAAGATAATCAATGAGAATAAACGCACCTCTGCTTCACAGTTAACTCTAACTGGATTGAATTCTTGTACTGATTCACTAAGTCCACAAGTCCCCTTCGTTCCACATCTTTCAGAGGCCACGTAAAACGGTGTAAAGGCCCTTTCCATTTTGATAAGGACGGCTTGAATTTATCCACAAATTCTTGAAGCTTGGACGTGCATGTCCTCAGGTACGTTTCAAGTTGTGAATAATCTTGCGACATATTTCCAGGAGCGTCCGCAGCCTCGTCGATGAGTGATTGGAGGTCCGACAATATCCGCTCGAAATATTGGATCTGTCCTTTGAATTCTTCGATTGCTTTCTTCTCGTCTTTGTCAACCGTGGCAATCCTTGAAGCAAGTGAAGATAACGTTATCTGGAGTCGGTGGCGGATTAGAGAACGCGTCAGTTCTGATGCATAACCTTAAGAGACTTCGTTGACATATAATTTCTTGCAGAGTTTCGGTGATCCTAGTTTGTCGATTTTTGCTTCAACTGCGTAAACACAACAATCGCCCGATCGGAGAAAGTACATCAGGGTCATTACCTCTGAGCGAGTCTAATGGATTTCTAAACCGTGCGGGGCAAAGTGTTAGCGAGGATATGATGAGTTCTTTTTAATATTTTGACCGAGTTTGTGAGTCAAAACTGTATTCCTGTATTCCACATTCTGTCAAGCTTGGTATCAATAATAAATGAAAACCGGATATTTCTATCCGATTTAGGGGCTACTACTCCAGCCCCTTATTAAAATTTAGTAATGCAACGATATCTGACTCCGTAAGGTGTGCAAAAGCGCCCGCGAAAGAAACCCCTTTCAAAAGGGGCTTACCTCTACTTCTTGCCACACAACTGCCTGCTCGACATCCCGTCATGCACACTATTTCTGGGCGCCCAGATTCGGCTTTAATGAACTGCGGAGGCCTAGAAGAATTTCTTCAAGATCCTAATCAAGTTGACTCTGCGAGTCTTCCCGAGGCCAGTAGCGAGGAGTCCAGTAGCGACGAATTCATCCCATTCAGCGTCATCACTGATGCAGTTGTCTTCTCCACGTTATTACAACTTTCCCCAGAGGAAGCAACGAAGCGCATTTGTGAAATGGTATGAAGATCACCTTCTGAAGCTATACATACCGCTGAATTCGTCCAGCTTTGCTTTGTTCTCGCAGATCCATTTAGTCCCATAGCCTGGGCTATCGCTAAAGGATGCCTTGAAGCTTCGGTGGCATTGAATATAGTTCCCTATATCTTACACACACCTCTCTATCAAGACCAGTCGTTCGTATCGCTCCTCATTTCTCAAAGAGGCATATGTTCCAACGAGCATACTCCCGAAAGCGCCAATCTCTACGAGGATACTTTGCGACTCACAAACGAGCTGCATGAACGATTGTGTGTACAGTAGGTAGGTAGTCGTCCCATTTCTGCAAATAATTCAGCTTATTTACTGAGCTGCACAGATCGACAGATCGATTGATTAACATCGGGCGTATGCTATGGGTGTTATAAATAATTACGTGTCAACTTAAATGATCGCGATCTGGGGTCGAATTGTTATGTAACGATGTGGAATATAATCCTGATTTTAATAGTATTGAGATTTGGCACCATCTTGCTAAGTTTCAGGAGAGCATTGAAGCTGACGAATATAGCGTTCACTTCTTGAATGTTATACAAGTAATCGACGGATAACTGATCTATGACTTCAATACAATCCTGCGTCCGGATTTCAAGCAAAGATGAACTGGGAATCTGGAAGGACTGCAGTTGCAAAGAATCCAACATCCTCCGTGAAGCCCTCGACGCATTGCTCGCACCAAGCACCCGTAATATCGGCATCCGCACTGGTATTTCCCGATAAGCCAGATATTCCAGGATATCGTACGCATCATCCTGTAGCGACAAGAGGCGGACTTGATTACCGCTATTGAGCAATAATTGGGCGGTATAAATGGGTTCAATTATGCAATCTTCGACATCGATCGGACCAACGAGGTGTACGTCGAGAAGGTGTAACTTGGACAGTTCAATAGAACGCTCGGTAAGAGACTGAGGGAACCACGGGGCTATTATGGTCTGGGACCAGAAGGACGGCAAGTCCTGAATGATGTGGGTCCATCGTTAGCAGACCAGCAGCAATTGTATCCGTTCCTCCTAAAAACTGTGTATTTCATACGGGGACAACACGTTGAAATTGTTCACAATTTCCAACCTGGGATCTGCTTAATAGAAGATGGTAGCTAGCACTTCGTCTGGAATGTGACGAGTGGGTGTAACAGTATCGTCGTACGAGTGTTGTAGCCCGAGAAGCACCGCCAACTGGTCTTTGGCAGAGTATATTTGCACTTGGCAGATTTGAAGTGCCTTTACTGCAAGATCATGAATAAGTCTAACGCTGCTTGCATGTCAGTGGGGCTGATCTCGGAGTCGCTGGATGGACGGATGGTATCATTATTCTTGACTATGATAAGTAGACCTAATAACACTTATCATTTGAGAAAGATAGATCTCCATAATAAAGTATAGACAGACCCGGATGTTGTTGCTCAAGCTCAAGCTCAGGTGTCTTGGTGTGATTGTTGAAGTTGGTCGTGAACCTGGATTCGAAGTCCGCGAAAGTCCGTAACAGCCACGTAAATCAAATGTAAATTGTTTTTCCAGCAGAATAAAGAAAGAAAAGAGTGCCCAGGATACCACCTATATCATTGAAGTCTCATTGCAACATCAACAACAAAAAGCATCGCTAATTCTTCCAAGAGTCTCGGTTCTTCACTTCCGACTCATTGTCTCGATGTTAATTATTAAATCAATCAATTAAACCCTCGGTGCCCTGCGAAAAATCATACAAAAATATGATAGAAAGTCTAGTTATGCTTAATCAACTATGAATAAACCGACTGTTAAATACGATGGTGACACGAATAAACAAAAGACAGGTACGTCACATAGGCTGAGTGTAGATATTTGAGTAACCTGCAGGCACTGGGCGCCTCCTTTACATCCCTTGGCATTGGAAATGATAGCAGCACGGGAAGATCATGGAAGATGAGGTCTTGGATATGAAGGAGTCGGGAGTTCAATAATATTGATTCACATGATTGGTGTATGATGGTGTGATGATACACCGTGCGGAGCCGGTGGGAAAATAACGTAAATAATGAAGGGTCAAATACATCAGCTGAGTCGCAAGCAAGAAAGGAGCACATGGAGCAAAGATAAAACAGATAAGAAAAGATAAGAGAAATCTGGTCGGAAAACAAAGGATGAGCCAACATGAGAATCAAGTGAGTGTGAAAGCCACATGGGAAAGAAGGCTGCACAGAAAAGGTCTGAATGAACGAATACAAAATGAATGAATCAAATGCATAGAATATGAATAGTAGAAATAATAGAAATATGAGCCGGTCGGATCAATACTTGACAGACTCTGATTCTGTGTTCATCTGGACTTCATTCTGAAATAAGGACCACACGTACGACTAAGGGTGCAACATATAAGTTGAAGCCAAGTCCTTTCAGTTCATATCATCCGGACTCCAAATTACTTACTTGTTCTATTATATCTGGAGTCCAAAGTGACACCTAGATATCAGGACATAACACTGCCAAGGATTGCTCTCTCCCCATCAGAGAGTGATCTTCCATTCAAACTCTTGAGAAGACAGTATCCAGTGAAGCTATGTTTTGCAATGACAATCAACAAGTCTCAAGGACAATCTGTCAGGGGACACCTCCAGATTTCCGCCCGGAACCTTTCCGTCCGGAACTATCCCTCGCGTCAAGCACCCTC
>KN837129.1:66630-93736 GCA_000827215.1 Sphaerobolus stellatus SS14 | reverse complement strand
GTATTTCCATAAGCGGGAGGAGAGCTGCGATGTAATCCTGGTCCCCCGGTATTCCGCATGCACTATTACATTGCCGGCTTCTTGGCGTCTTTTGCCAGTAGCTGTAAACCCTATTGTACATTACATAACGATGGTCATCCTGTAACCCGAACCATATCCCCGTCTTTTGTTCTCGACGAATATACAACGGTCCTATCAACCCTTGCGTGACTCTTCATTTCCATTGCAACTCGCTAGCTCTCTGTAGGGTCATGCTACGAGAATAGCGAGGCTAGCGAGGGCTAGTGACTCTTTAGCGGCATAGTAGCTAATACCGTCTGTAGGGAGCGTGGGACGCTATGGAAAAATCAAGCGCCGTTGGCAGATTTCGTGATGCGGATGCCTCCACCAAGTCATTACCCTTGAATGGCGGGAGAGATCACATACATCAGGAATCTTAAATAGTACTCTCACTACTGCGGGACAACTTCTAAGATGGAAGAAGGACAACATTTCAGGACATTTTTAGCCTGGAGGCCATCTGCCACGGGTATGAAGTACAAGGTCAAGTTCTTTCCATTCTCATGATATTACTTATCCTGGTGATGTTCTCACATATTTTATTTATAGGGTTTGCGCAGCCCGTCTACGTCACACAAGCCCCCCAGTGCAACTGCCACTTTGTGTGGCTGATTTGCTTCTCCATTGTCCCAATCCTGATCAGAAGTCTGCATTTAGATGGGCAAATCTTTACAACGTAGATCTAAATGATTGTGAATCTTCTATGTATCGAAAAACCAACCCCTGTAGGCCACGTATCAAACTATCAAGCCCAAGAACATCAGCACATCAGCGCCGTATCAAAAAACATGTCAAAAACACAGCCCTCTTTTATTTTAGATACAGGATAATTAAAGTGGCGTTCGTACCTTTTGTGAAACTGTGTTGGTCAAGCTAACTAATTCTTCTCGATATTATGATATATTCGTAGGTTCTTCGGGCTATAGAAAGGAAGAAACCATAATATCTATGATTGAGACGACAGACAGGTGCTATACTATCGAATCAAAGTCACTGCCTCCCCTTCCTTTAACTTCTAGGATCCTAGTGACCCCAAAATCATGTGAGGGACGTCAAGCTCTTTGGGTTCATATGAAGAAGGGCTGTATGTATTTTCATTTTCCTCAAATAATGTCACCTTCAACTCGAACTCCATCATTTTCAGAAGTGATTTTCACTGTCAACATGTAGCGACGGTAGCTATGGCAAACATGAAAATGATTAATCATGATAGGCCGTCCGATGTGGTGTAATAAATAGGTTGTGTAAGAGCCACAACGCCACGGCGTGGCTATTTTCTGTTGTGCAGCTGTGGCTCCAACGCGCCATTTCCTAATGAGTAGCGACCCCGTAAATACTCATTGGGAAATGGCGCGTTGGAGCCACAGCTACACAAACAGAAAATAGCCACGCTGTGGCGCTGTGGCTCTTGCACAGCCTGTCTAATGGCGTGTTGGAGCCACAGTGGAGCCCCAGCTGCACAACAAAAAATAGCCACGGCGTGGCGCCGTGGCTCTTGCACAGCCTGTCTAATGGCGTGTTGGAGCCACAGTGGAGCCCCAGCTGCACAACAAAAAATAGCCACGGCGTGGCGCCGTGGCTCTTGCACAGCCTGTCTAATACTAATACCACTTTCTCATGATTGACTGATGAAGTCAGAAAATGTGATACAAAGTTGGCGTGTAGGAATCATGGAAAATCACAAGTACTGAGGGAAGAAGGAAGAGGGAAAAAAGACAGAAGGAAATGTGAGATGCCTAAATCCCACGGCCATCGAATAGAGATATGGAGGCAGTAGAGATGAGTGAGCCTTTTTCCGATATCCTTTATATATATGATCTTAAGCACAGAGTTACAATTTGATCTGAAGCTCCCACCATGAAACTCCCAGCGCAGAGTGCTGCTGTCCACTCTATCCCACCTCCTCCGGCAGGATTAAATTATATTGCAGTCATTAAGCCTTCGCTGGTCGATCTATTGCTCAATACTGCAGGAGGAGCAATTCTTTTGCCATTGCTATGTACCCTATTCATCTTCTCCGATCATAAAATCTGGCGCACAGCCATATTTTGGTGCAACCTTATGGCAATTCTTACCGGGATAACCCTGAGTGTTCTTGGGATAAAAGAACAGGTATGTACCCAACTTATAAAAAGATTACTCTATAATATTGAGCTTTGATAGATAACAGTAATTTTGTCGCCTATGATATCTGTCCCAGCTCGCTTGCTCAATGTATATGGCACGTTATCCGCAGTATTGCCAATATTCACCGATGCCATCCCACTTCTGCGGGTTTTGACAGTGTATCCACCAAGAAGCATACCAGTTCATGCCTCCGTTTACATATATGTCCCAATAATTCTTATCAAAATTGGACGTTTAACCAACGTTATTCTATTTCTGAAGTTATGGTTCTCATCCGTTGCGTCTGGAGGGAGCCCTGTCATTTTAGGAAAAATTGCTTGGGACACGGTTTATGTGAGAATAGAGCTTTTTTTAATGGTCATTGATAACGGGTACGTTGAGTGCTTTTTTTTTTTTGAGTGGCTGGCTCTTATACTTTTTTTTCTCAGAATCTCATCTGCTATCTTTCTCTGGCGCCTGCATCAGGGTCAGAAGGTACCAGTACACGTACTCATCAAAACCAGGAGCAATAAAGGTAGGTGTCTTTCACCTGTTTGCTTTTGCTTCGTTAATTAGTCTTCAGGCTTCTTTGCTTCACGCTTGAAAAACTTATTTTGGATCACTGTCACAAACTTCGTCATTCCAGTCATATTTTCCATTGTCTCGATTATTTTCAACTTGAGAGGTCGAAACGAAGAACTGGGGATTAATCTCACTGTATCCAGCGGCTATATCCAGATCATTTGCAGCCTTCTTACAACAACATGGTATGGGCACCAATGAGAGCCAACAGCAATCGGAAACATCGGATAAACCCATCGCCGTGCCAAGATTGGAGTCTATAGCTGGTATCGACATTGAAACATCTGTAATCAGATCAGTCAGAAGAAGTGGAGATATATGGCACAGCTATGATTTAAGTAATAATGTTAATACTGCGGTTAATATTGATGCCGTTCGCTGGTTTGAAGATTGAGACTAGAATATTGAAAAAGGTGTATGTCGAATGTCTAATGAATATAATAAAGCCTGTCATCATATCTACGCACTCCCAGCTTTGGATCCTCCGACGCAAGGAATCTTCCGATTTTTATGGTTGATAGTTGTCGTCGATGGGCTTTAATAGGACAAAGTAAATCCTTGCTGAGTGAATGTCATATTTTAATGAAATGAAATAAAATAATTGGGTGTTTCATGGTTCGTTTTTTTTTGTTTTTTTTTTGTTTTGTTTTTTTTTTGAGTATTTTTCGAATATCTTGCGAAAAAAACGACTTTTGCAAAAACAGCTTGGAGGCTCCTTTTACATGATATTTTTTTTAGAGTATTTTGCAACTCCTTTTTTTTCAAAAATATCGCGAAAAATATTCCCGAAAAGTGAACCGTGAACTGCCCTAATGATTAAAGAAAATTCAGGGTCACTTCAGCATCCTATTTTTTGCTGACTGTAGCATGCTCGATTCAGTCGTCAGATGGCTTTGATTAAGAATATCTCAGACTTACATAGAAGGTGAGTAATCATTGACTAACGCTAGGATGCTTCCGATGTCCTGTATTCGTTGTTTTTGATTCCTTATTCTTTAACTTTATGTTCCTTTGGATCGAACTGGACACCGGTATATTTTCTAAAAATGGCTTGTCTCTACAATATCATTAGAGGAAAACATGAGTATGAAGGTTTGAACTTCGCTGAGAGACGGATCGAAATATAAAAGGATGTAGTACAGAGCTGACTCACTGAGCGGGTCCGCGGATCTGAATAAGCACGAAAGTTGCCGTGATCTATTTTCGTCAGATTCCTTCCCACGCCCTTGGCAGAGTCAGAGGTCGATTATTATCATTCGATTGGCGCCCAGCTCAGGGCTGATACGCGACTGAGGGTTGGCGTCACCTCCCGACGGCTTAGAGAGCGGCGGGCGGGATGGGATTATGAATCCATCAAGTATCCCGCAAGAGATCCTATGCTGATAATCAGTAAATAATGGTAATATAATAGTTCCTTCGAGATCTTTCCATGTGTGAACCGCCGCCGCCGGAGTCTGGGGCAGTGGCAAGCACCAACTTGAATATACCTTATTTTCCGCTTCTTTTGAGGTATTGCATCGCCTGGTATGCTCTAAATGGACGCCGACAATGCAGTACGAGGAGGCACACTCATTTACAGATTCGCTCTTTCGCTACTGTGGACTTGCGGCCGCAACTCGAGTGACTCGAGCAGCTTCTGCAGGAGAGACAAGGGCCACTCTTAGTTCCAAGTCATCTCGGCAAACACTTAGCCTCAATAATCAATAATTTTACATCCGAAGCTAATACCATTTGTCTAGTCTCTAGTGGGTCGTCTACAGCTTCAACAGCTCCCACCCATGTCACTCCTTTAATTCCAAGTATCCGGCTTCCATTTCCATCTGACCTTACCGATACAACGGTTGAATATAATATTTGAATAACTCGTAAAACTGTCCTGTCTAAATTGTACCGATACCCACCTAGCACGCAACTCAAATACCCCGAGACAAGCTCGAACTCCAATACCTCTGTTGGACACCTGTTCCAGTTGAGACACGGTGAACCTTCATCAGTGGACTTCATAGTATATTCACTTGGTGCACCAATGGGACGCTCAGCCAAAGACAAGCCAAAGGACTTGCCTCCTTCTCATCGATAGCACGGGAAGACATGTACACTGCGTGAGGAGTGATTGGACTTGTAAGTCTGCACAGCGGATAATCTTAACGTATCTTAAAAATTTTCCCATAGGTCAAGATAGCAAGATATGCCAAAACACACCAACGGGAACTTTGAAGATACCCCATGGTAAGGCAAGCTGAGAACTGCTTTCTGAAAGGTTGAAGCTCGATTCCGCCATCAAGGCAATGTCGGCCGGACCTGCTCACATAATTTTGCAGCGAACTGTGGTCTATATAAATGCATTAAGATGACGAAGTTGTGAGTTTCCCCTCCAAGAACCAACTTTCCTTACACCAGAGGAGGAATTGGGATGGGAATCTAAGTGCAAGGATGAGCTGACGGCCCGGAGGGGCAAGAAAGAGCGGACGTATTGTGCCGGGGTCGATTACTATACTTAATAAATGACGACGGGAGACCTTTTATTTGGTAGGTTACTTGAAAGGCTGTCGTCATTAAGCCTCACTGAGCAGTCACACAAGTTAACAGGACCACTGTGTATATGTCAAGAACGAGGACAGTCTACATGTGTACGGAGTACGGGTTACAGGTTCGGTGCTTATGTAAGTAGTCCATCTGTAGTATAAGGAAAAGGCAGGAACAATATAAGGGTTAGCGCGGAAGACTGGTTGACCAGGATTACATTACTCATAAAGTTGTTGCATAGTTGATATCTGATTTTATTCAGCTGCGAACATTATAATTCTCGCAGTAGCCGCCACATTTATTAGAATTTCCAATAATTTCCGTGACCGCAAAGATAATCATCATGGGCGGCATGTGCTGCATAGATTAGATATGCTAAAGCTGGATGGCTGCGGGATTGAGGCCGGGATACTTGAGGGCGCGGGAGGTGAATCATGTCACGGTCATAAGGCGCAAGGTCCCACAATGACGAATTTAGAAGGAGACGGCAGAGATCTGCAGGGATCTAGGGTTTGGGCGCCAATCGAATGATAATAATCGACCCCCCCCTCCCCTTGGCAAGATCTCACAGCACCAAACCACCACCTCACCGTATTTTCTTCTTCTTCCATGTCCTCCAAAACGCGGTTCTAGCTATGCTATATGGATACCACAAGTGCATCGAATCTTATCTTTAACATGCCATGCACTTCGTCGTTATACCCTCCCGACTTTGTTCAAGAAGATCACCAAGCTCTCATAGAATCACTCGATCTTCCATAAGTGTAATGAAACACTTCGAACAATTGAAAAGGCGGAGGGTAATTATCCTATCTCGTCCTCATACTTACCAACATATCAAACATGTCGAATTTTCTCGATGGTTGCTTGGCGATTGGTGTCTTCCACGAGACGGAAATGTCACGTTTTGGCGTCGTATTCACGGATATATTTCAAGTCAACGGTCTTCAATATTCTACGATGCGTTGACTCTTGTGAATATGCTCCCCAGCCTGAAACGGGTCACATTCCTAGAGTTATATAATAGGTCTCAAGTGGAGTATCCCAACCAGCTCACAAATATTCTCACCCCTCTCTCACGGTACGAGGCCATCATATTTGCCATTCCAGATAATTGTCCTCATAAATAGCATAGGGTTCTCCACGAAGGGAACGCAGTGAATGGCTTAGAAGTGGATAATGGCCATGACAATCTTTGCAGCCTTTAGTATCAGCGGACACTGCTCGGCAACACTTCTGCAATGTGGTCATGGTAAAGGTGAAATATTTGAAGTGGACATCCATTATGTATGAAGGACCATTATTGATAAGAGAATTATATGCAGAAAGATCTGCATCTGATGTCACCCGTTCAGATAGAAGATATTCTTGAACCGAGTAATGGGATAATGTAAGATGGGAATGACACTCTTTCTTATGGTAAGACCACCAGATACCACACGAGAAAGAGTCATCAAACATATTTCTGCACAAATCCATGATATCGTTCGGGTCCGCGAAACGTTGGTCAGGGTTGAGTTCCGAAGAATCCGGTTCAAAAATGATAGCTTCTGCGAGAAGATCCAAGCAGAGTGGCTCTGGAGTGAAGATCACCCATGTGAGTAGCCTTGCTACAGGAGAATCCGGATATATGTTTCATTCAAAGTCTGCGGAAGTGATACTAATGCTTTCTTCACGTCATACGGTCGACGACATGTCTTTAAGACATCCACCTGGCATTCTACCCAACAAACCCTTGGAATGCACACTGAGAAAATAATTCGGAACATTAAAAAGGGTTACCTACATTCTCATTGCCTTGTCGGACAGTGTTTGCACTATTTCTGCCCTCAATTCAACACTCCACCTCGACAGCTTTGGGTCTTTATCCACAATTTCCGCCACGTAAAGCTTGATATCTTCGTCAACATCTGAAGTTGTTAGGCTAATTTCCTCCAGTAAAAGGTTATGAAACCCTTCCACAAGGTATGGTTCTTGTCGGCTTGTCATTAATAGATTGATATTAGAGAGCCTTGCGTTTGCGATAATCTCGTTCAATGCCTTCAACAGGGAGGTCTTTTCACCTGCTGCAATTTCGTCCAAAGCATCCAGAATAATATATGTTTGGTGGAAGCATCGAACCAAGCGTGTGATAACCTCCAAAACAACCGACATTGGAGGTCGACTCCTATTATTGTTATATAGAGTGATGACTCTGGATGGAATGTTTGAGATACATTCGGCTAGTTGTAAGGCGATCGATGAGAGCATATTGAACGTATTTTGTTTGGCGTTATCTGTATAAGAGAAAAAGAAGTATGCAAGACCAGTACTCGGCTTGGATTCCACATGATTCTTCATCACTGCGATTATTGATCCGCTAGAGTTAACAAGTTAACTATCATCTAATTCACCATAGTGAAACGACATACGAGAGAATTGTTTTGCCAGCTCCGGCTATAGAATCAATTTAGTGTATATTTGGCAGATCTCTGATTCGACACACTTACGAATTCCGTGAAGCCAAAACATTCTCCAACACCACCTCTGAACCGCTCAAATGCACTACTTTGGAGGAACCATTGACCAGTTCCTGGATGGCATTTTTCACGGGCTCTATCGAAATTAGAGTTTACTTCAGCACCATAAACTCTGAGCCATTTTAAGATGTCCTTATTATACCACTCTAAAAGACGGATGAGTTATAAGTGATCCCATTCATAATAATGAGGAAAGATACCTTACCTACTTGAACCGCAGCGGCCGTAACCTGTATAGCCCGGCTAATATAAGATGGAATCAACACTAAGTAGGAATAATCAATGAAAATAAATGCACCTCTGCTTCAAAGTTAACTCCAACTGTATTGGATTCTCGTACTGATTCACCAAGTCCACCAGTCCCCTTCGTTCCTCATCTTTCAGAGGCGACGTAAAACGGTGTAAAAGCCCTTTCCATTTCGACAGTGGTGGCTTGAATTTGTTCACAAATTCTTGAAGCTTCGAAGTACATGTTCTCAGATACGTTTCGAGCTGCGAATAATCTTGCGACATATTTCCAGGAGCGTCCACAGCCTCGTCGATGAGTGATTGGAGGTTCGACAAGATCCGCTCGAAGTACTGGATCTGTCCCTTGAATTCTTCGATTGCTTTCTTCTCATCTTTGTCGGCCGTGGCAATTCTTGAAGCAATGGTGTATATAGTTTGGAGTGTTTCCGACAAACCCAGCTGCTGCCGATGTGATGGAGAGAGGATCCATGCTGGGTCGAGGTGGAAGTAGGATGGGGAGGAAATCAACGTGGGAAGTTGCCTGGCAAGGATAATATAGATACCTAAAAAATATCAGAACCGGTACCAAGGTCTCCTTCGATGACAGTGAGCTTCGTAGATACAGCCTTTGACAGATAACAGTATGTTCAGTCGCACTTGCAACATCTGCGTGATGTGGAGTCCATTTATTCATGTCGGGATTTGTCTTAATGTGATTGTAGATTGAACGAAGTTAAGCAGTGATGTACGTTGTGCAGCTTGAAGGGATCGATCTGGGTAGAACAGATTGAATTAGGTAGATATATTTTTAGACGGCGAAATTTCGTACACAGCTTTCAATGGAAGGTGTGCGAAGCTCAATGCAACGTCCGTCATGTGAGCTGGACGACTTTCCATACGTCGGCAATTCAAATTCCAGTCTTCACAGATGCTGTTGCTAGTTTGCTTCTTGCTGGAGGATTTCTTACAGTTGGTGGTGGCCCGCTGTATAAATCCAGGAGTGCCGAAAGAGTACCCTATGCTCTTCTATTTCCGACATAGCCTCGAATCGACGCCAGGAATACGAGACTGTTCTGGATAGCTTTCCTCAAGTCCCATTTATCAACCGGTGATGATTTTATTCATGCCTTGTTACGTTAACATTCGTGGGGCAACATGTCAAGCAGGCGGTGAAGACACGAAGCTACTGCTGTGCACGACAAACGAACACCCAGGAAAGAACTTAAGTACTTACTCAGTGCTCACAAAGCAAAACCATCCTGATATTGTATGTTCTTGATTTAGTAAAAACGAGAGAACTTTAGAGAATATTCTACATGCTTTACTTGAGCCGGATCACGAAGAATGTGTGACGGGACACATGTGATTGGCTAATCTGTAAGAAAATATTCATCTAACTCTGTCCCTCGTACTTACCGTGGATGCTATATTAAATGTAAGTAGTTTCGAATTGAAGAAATAGTTACGCATGTACGGAATAATGAGGGACTGGATGACCGGAACATTGAGTGAACATTCAAAGATTCGGAGTCTCAACCAGGTCGTGACTCTTGAATCAATACTAATAAGTAGGTCATAAAATTTATGTAATAAAATAATAATACACATCACGATTCTTTTGACTCCTAAACACAAGGCTGTAATATTACTCACTAACAAGTTTGATCTTGCGCTCCGCTCCGGTATCACTGTGAGGATGGGCATGGGTTGAAAGGAGTAATTCTCATGCCCTATATTTATGCATTTATTGGAGTCATTCCTCTCACAGAAGTGACTGTGCAAATGGCTCTTGAAAGCTTCCCGGATCCGGATCCACATTCCTTAAGTCGTCAGTGTCATCAGTATTGAATGAATAGTAAACTTGAAGTGAACACCTCACAATCTGTTGCTGGAAGCAATTGCAATATATTTGAGTCGTCAACACTGAAAAACTATCTAACTTCGTAGCTTTTAAATTGCATGGCATCTATTCTATGACACTTAGAAGTCACCTTCGTGTCCGTTAAAGATTCACTCCGCAGTCACAACCTATGATATGACTCTATGCCAAAAACTGGAACATTCAATATACGTTCATTGTTGAGAAGGAGTCATTTCTAAGAATGGCTATTAACTCATTGCTACATAACAGGGAGTGTATATAAAGGGGAAGCCAGAGAGACAATGGGCCCCATCGTAGGAGTTTGTAGAAATGTTAGGATACGACTTATAACTCGATATCTAATTTTTGCGCCGGTTTGGTGAACAACGACTTCGTTGTGGCCTCAAGCGGCAAAACGGCTGCAACCACAGGAAATGAGTTCCCATGGCTACAGACACGGGCCAGGAGAGAAAGAACCCATGTAAGGCCGGAGGACTGGGAGGGGTGATCCGTGAATGCGGCCATGATAAGAAGGTGTCATCACAACGGTATGGAGACTGGAAGACGAGGTGTAAATTGAGAAGCTGGGGGCGTAATGGAAAGGACCTTGGGGCTGGATTTGAACGGGAGATTAGATTGGGAGCCAGTGCAAACATGCAATGATATTGAAAACGAGAGGCTGAGTCGGCAATTGGATTTGCGTCTGTGGGGATCCATACCGCTGAAAATGCGAAGTCCAGTTGGCAAGCCAATCCCAAGAATTGTCTGAGCAACTCCTTGGTTGGAGAAGAGCGGATGGTCGAATCTGTGATGATAGACTGTACGGCCTGATTATCTGTATTGAAAATGACATGCTTGCCTCGAAATTCAGGCTCCCACCGAAGTATTGCCTGGATTATAGCATAGAATTCTTTAAATGGAATGTCGTGCGATGAATATCGGGAAGGGATTCGAACGACAAACTAGCTGTTGGTGAAAATCCCCCCGACGCCCTTTGTGCCACTAGCGTCTGTGTAAACAGAAAGTTAAGGGCGTCCCGGGTAAATGAAGTGGATGCCATTCCAAAGTTTGGAATAGGTGATGTCTCGACGGACTGGGCGAGATAGGCGACGTCGAGCGACTGATAATTTAAAGGATGCTGAAAAGCCGAACATTGAATATGAAAAGGCCTTGGAGAAGGGGATGACTTGTGAGCAGAACTGAAGATGCCCTGTTAATTCTTATAGCTCGTGCACTTTACAGTGTAGAATCTGAAGATACTTGATCTTTGGAGGGGGTACGGGGGCTTCCATGAGTAGTGAATCCATTCCGAGGAACTGGAGACAGGTTGATGGACCTTCGATTTTCGATTCTTGGAAGTCTAGACCAAGGGAAGTGGCGAAGCCCTGATCCATTCAAGATCTGATTATACTATTGAGAGATAGATGTGTTGGGTCGGAATATCTTCAAAAAGTCTTCTAAGTAATGCCGAAGTTCCGCAGGAAGATGTCTTTCCAATATCCAGCGGAGAGCTCCGACAAAATGGTTGAAGATTTAAGGGGCGGATCGAAGACCAAACGATAAAAAGATTTCATAAGAGAATTTTCCGTGCCAGTGGAAGCCGAGTAGAGACCAATCAGCTGGTCTTATCGGAATATGACGGAAGGCTTGTTCGAGGTCGAGTTTGATCATCAATGGACCTTTTCTTGACTGGACTAGGTCTGCTACGGCTGTGTGAAACATATCGAGGTGATGGATGCATCGGAATCAGGAATGCCATCATTAATTGAAGATCCTCCCGGCCAGGAGAGATGATGGATCCGACGAAGCTCGTCAGAGTGTTTGCGAGCTGTAATTCCAACAGGTGATGAGCGGAAGTTTGGTAAAGGTGTGCTGATGAAGGGGCCACGAGTGCATTCCTGTAGGAACTGCATTTGAATGCCGACATCCACAATATTGGGATGATCTACCGCTGAAGCAACATTGAAGCAGGACTGCGAGACTGTCCTATCACCCAAGAATCCAATGTTGCTGCCATCTCGGATGTTATGCAGCAGAGCATGGATAAAGGATGGATCTGGATAATCAGACAGGAAGAAGCGCCATGCATCATATCTGAGTGTGGACGTGACCTGTGGCAAGGATGACACGTCCTCCGATGATGAATTCACGCGAGGTTCTGCATTCGGACGCGGAGGAGGGGTGCACCGAGGAGGAAATAGCGAGGGCTGTCGTAGATGGAAGGTGTCGCCGGGGTGTAACGCCGGGGGCGAGGATTCAGCGGAGAGGTGCTGTTGAGCCGTAGAGCGCACTTGTGACTCAACGGAGAGGAGCGGGGCTCAGTGCATGTGGAAAAGGACGAGCTAAGACGATTGAAAAATAGAGGAAGATATCTCTTAACGGAGGAGGAATAACCTTTCCTGTGGCTGAAGGAGCGAGGGTGGACCCTTCGGGGGAGACGGCGAAGGCGTGTGGGAGTGCAGTAGACACAGCGGAGAGGGGCAGTTCATTAACAGAACCGAGCTCGGCACTTGCGTGATGATGTGCGAATTTTCGGCACGGCGGTTGGAATCTACAAGAGCGTTGGTAGCGGCACGTGAAAGACCGAGGATCCTGGTGGATTTGCGGCGAAGGAAGGGGAGGAAAGCATTTAGAACCCTGCTGGGAACCGTCGAAGGTTGATTTCCGGGTGTAAAGATTAGCCATAGTGGAAGTCTAGCGGTAAGGCGAGGGAGGCACACTGGAACAGGACATGAAGCCTATCTACGCCCTCCGCCCTCCCTACTACATCTGAAAAGAAAAGCAGCTGATAGCCTGCTGTGAGATGGGAGACGAGAAAAACATAAGCGCCGTGCGGCTGCGATCGTGTCTAAATCTCTGCCATCATAGACCCCGGGTTTAGATAAATCCGTCCCAATTAGCATCAGTTGGAGCACAGGATGACGAGAGCGGTGGCATGTGGCATCTGTGACAGGTCATCTACAGCTGTCCACAATGACCTTTGCTTCCGTGAACACCGTCTTGGCCTCTTGCTTCCTATCACTACCGTCGAGCTCATACAGTAAGTCAATTTATCAAACGCAGTATTAAGCTTTAGCCTCATCGTTTCAATCGCATTTTAGAATTACGATCTTCTGCGAACCCTCCGAGTCTCAGACCCTTGGCAGGTCCAGGCCTTAAGATTGACCGGAGGCGGCGAGCGCGGCATAAGATGCCAAGGAAGATGCTCATTTTCTAGGATAAATTCGATGCATATTCAAGACGTCGGGATAGGTCAACCAAAAGTGAGGTCCAGGTGGTCTACGAAAAACACATGCAATACTGATAAATATCTGGACTTCATCTGGACAGCTCACCAGTGGATTCGACCGGCACATTCATCAAGCCATCAGGAACCTGTGGCGACTCACGCACCTTAAATGTTTGGAACGCACATCTCTGATAGAACTTGCACGTTAGAAGAGAGAAGATGCTGCTCTAACGGAATAAACACCCTGAGTCAAGGTACGTAATTTACAATCCCTGTATGAGGTATTAATACTTATACTTGAGTGCCTATCCTTTTATAACAACATGTAATTCCCTGCTTCAATCCATATTTCTGTTCTAGACTAGAGATGGTGCCTAAAGCCGAGGAAATTCCTCATCCAGATAGCAAGAACCATCAAGGACCGCCGACTAGGCTTGGTACGACTTGCAGCAAATCATCAATTCTGAAACCAATCCGTGCCGGTCGAAGCAAATCGAGACCACCATCACTGCTATTTGCTGGCTTAATCATTATAGATCTGTATACAACCGTTTGTCGCGGATTAGCTCCGTGATTTATAATTATATCTTGGCTATAATTAGTCATGCTTGCATCAATTTGTATAAAAGGTAAAGTAAAATATCGGCCATTCTCATCTTCTTCAGCGACTCAGATCTTCTACTCCACCCCCCTAGTTCTATCCTAATTCTCCCCTAATTCAAGCAATGGCTAAATTCTCAGCTTTACTCCTCCGTACCCTCGTTCGTGTTGCAGTAGCCTTCCCTGTCAACGAATCCCTTGTTGGCTTTAGCGAACCGGATATTAACTCTGTTATCACCTCCAACGGTGTCGCCACCATCCCTAACCTCCCTGGACAGTTAGTAAAGGGTCAAGACCGCCTCAAGTTAGCCAACGACGCTGCTCACCCTTTCATCCCGCTGGTCCTCATGATATCCATGGTCCCTGCCCCGCTTTGAATACTCTTGCCTCTCATGGAGTATGTGCATGAACAGCTACTTCAATGTTTTCGAGCTTATTTTTTTTTCTTCCCCGCAATGGTATCGTTAGGCCTGATCAGATTTTTACCGCTGCCAGGGAGGGTATGTTAATTTAGTTTCACCATGTCAGCAAGTAATCTTAATTATCTTTTATTATAGGCTTGAACTTCGCCAATGACTTCGCGAAATTCTTGACTTACCAAGCTTTCTTGATGAACGGCAACTCAATTACCAACTTGATGAGTCTCGCATTGAAGAGCTCATTGACCGGTCCCGACCCAACAAGGCCTGCTTATGTTGGTGGTCTCAGCCAGCACGGCACTTTCGAAGGTAAATTTCAATTCACTATACATGAGTTGCATCTCATATACGGCGCATAGGGGATACAAACGTGACTCGTCTTGATGTTTACCTCGGTGACTAAACCATCTTCAACGAGAAGCTTTTCCAAGGGGTATGTTCCTTGCAAAGATTTTGCTGCATTATGTTTAATATATCTTCAGTTCATCGCTACTTCCAAAAAGTTCGGTTACAAGGGCACCTATGACATCAATGCAGTTGCCGAGCTCCGCCAAAACCGTTTGGTGGACTCTATCAAGAATAACCCCCAACTTGACTTCACCTCACCTCTTATTCTCTCCGCCTACTCCAAGGCTATCTTCCCCATTATTTTCTTCATCGACGGACGCCTTAACAACCGCCGTCTCACTACCGATGGTGCTCGCCGCTCTTCGAACGGCAACACATGCCCGCAGACTTCCATCGTCAACCTGCCCCAATCAACTTCACCGTCGTTGAGCCCCTTGTTGATCAGATTTTCTACAAATATCCGTTCGTGCCTAGTGTTAACCACGGCAAGAACAACTACAAAGAGTTCCCCAACACTCCTGCCCTCAGCGATAAATGCGATATTGGCGAAGAAGAACCTCGACTTCTTTTTCAGCTCCGTTGTTACTGAACAAGACTACAAATAGGTTTATCCCTATGGCAAGGACTAGCTGATTAATATTCACGTCTTGATATCATCCAACTAACATCCATATTGCTTATTTATTTGTGGTGCGCTTCGGCATACTTAATTATATGTTCTCTAATTGTATGCTCTTTCAGAAATATAAGTTTTAGATGCTTTCATATTTTAACTGAAGGCAATGATCCTCGTTATTAAGAAATATTTCTCGAGCTGCCAGCATGATATTATCATTTGCTCCTCATCAGTGGTAATTTCAAAAGTCATTACGTAAATGAAAGCTGAAGAAAATATTTAGAGAATATTAATAACGTATCCATGATGGAACAAGTCGAGGGGATGACGAAGAATTGCGTCGACGATACAAGTCGTGCTCAATGGTATTGTGGGTGTATGAGGGTGCTTGGACGGAAAGGGAAAGGTTCCGGAATGGGAACTATCGACTGAACTTCCCTTGACGACCACAACTTGAGCCCCAACGACTACATCCCCTTCACGGATTATTTACATGGTTATATGAGCTACATGGTATTCTGAAGTACGTACTACCTAGAAAGTTGAAATTTTGTGATGTTACTGATTATCGCGGACTTTAGAACGAGACGGCGAGGAGCAGGAGAGGAATGACGAGAAAGGAGAAAAGATTCAAGCCCGATGTTAGAAAGAAGAGAGAAGAGCGAGACGTAAAGGCATGTATGGATGTTGAAGAACGTTGGGTGCTGTCTAATCGGTGAGCATAACATCGATCAGGATCTTCGCTAACCCACTGACACCAGACTTGGCCTTGCGGCCAGCCTTTGTCTGGTCGGTAGACTTTCCTTCAAGCTTCCTTAAGCTATTCCTTACGGCCTTTTCTTCTTCTTCTCGTGGTGTTTGGGCGCGGGCGAAATGCGGGGGAGTATGTAGTCGACAAAGGCTTCTGCCAGTTGACCGTACACATCGATCAGGCTGTTATGCACGAAGGTGCTTTGCCAGTTCGAAATGGCCTGACACTCTTTCTGTATCTCGATACTGGCGGGGTACTAATGATTATCGACATCTTTAACTGATGTTATATACGATGATGAGAAGAAACATACGTTTCCATTACACCAGCAACATATCCAGTTTGGTTGTCGTCGTATTGATGTTGAGCACCATTGTAGCAACTGTCAACAGAGCCGACGGAGCTTTGGAAATTGATATTATTAAATCACACCGAATGTCGGATGGCACACGTACACGTCTGGCAGCAATGGCCCATCTTCCCTACGGCGACAGGGTAAGTAATCAATCATATTTGGGCGAAACGAACAACTTACATTGCCTCATCTTCGTACAGGGGCTCTTCGAATGAATCGGGACCGACGTAGTTCAGGGCTTCGTGGGGACTCGGAGAACATGGATAAGCTGTCTCAAAGTCGCTGTTCCACGGCGAGCTACGAGTAAGGGGCGGGAATGTTAGCGATGGTCGTATTGGAAGATTGTGGAACTCACCACGCGTCTGAAAATGTTCCACAACTATGTGGTGTAGAGTCAAAGGACCTGTCGAATGTGCTCATCGGCTCGACATCCGGTTTGCTGTGGTCGACGCTGGTCTGCGCCACGGACTTTCTGAACATATCTGGTGGACAACAAAGGCGAGAAAGCATTGCTCAGGATGTTGCGAATGTTGGCAAGGGAAGAGCGCATCATAGTTCTTAAAAAGAGCAGTTATGAATGAATGCTCTGGTAGTAGTGGTCGAGGGAAAAGGTGCGCCGGTTAACCGAGATAAGTCAGGGGTCAACCTTTATATGGCCGAATATCAATTGAAGCTCAGCAGGTCTCTTGTCTAACGGGTCTTGGGCAGTGAGTATATGTTCTCCTTCCAGCTGTATTCGTTGAGCGATGGTTACTAACATGTTTACCCTTTCAATAAGAGCGTATTTAAACTATCGTCCAGTGGAAACCATCGTGATCCCCGGAACAAGGGAATTGTACGTACTGTTCCATTTCCGTATGTCCCTTAGTTATCTTTATTTCCACCCACTTCAATTATGACCTTTTAACGGGATGATCTGATTTAGGTAAGGCTGTTAGCCCTTCAGGCTCACTCGTTCCATTCTGATTCGTTATTCGTCCAGCAGAACCGAAGTGAGTGAATCTTTCAAACTTCCCGTGAACGTATTGCTCGGGATAATGATCTAAAGCAACTATACGAAATTCAGAAATCTCTCGACCCAATTACTATTCACATAAATATTTATACGAAAATTAAGATTTCCAGCCATTCTCTCTCCAGAATTGAGAATACATTGGATTTTACGGCACCTACATGTATATAATTAATGTTAGGAACCCAGTGTTATTCCGTATCAAATTCGCAGCTGTCTACGGGAGTAAAGGCCTAGGTGTCTGACAGAATAATGGCCGCACCCCCAAAATTTCGATTCCTTACAGAATGGGCTGAAAATTAACCAGCTGTTGTTGTTCATACATTGATAATATGTTACAATTGAGATCCTTTTCGGTCAATGGGTATCATGAAAGTCTGTATCCAAGAAATAGACATCTAATGTAAGTACAGCTCTCTAAGTACAACGCTCTGATATTTAATCACATCTTGTGATGAAAAATGCTTAAGGGAGACCAGGGATCTTAGTTCGAGTTCGACGGTACAAGAAATAAAAATGCCGACACCGGTTCAGTTGATTAAACCGTTGAAGGTTCACTGTGGCTAAAAACGATAGGCAAGACTCCTCTGGAATGTTGCATTATTTTATACATATTATTTTCCCGAAATATGGCATTATATTCAAAGCTTGATGATTATTAGCATCATGCTAGACTAATACTGGTATTAGGATACTGGTGAATGCTAGGAGATACAGTCTACTAGAGCCATAATGCTGAAATTTAAAAAGTCATATATAAATAATAAAGTTTTGCTTCTTGTATCCGCCAGGTTCGGTTAGTACTAATGGGAACTCTATGAACAGAATATTAAAAGAAGGTTCACGGGATCGAGTTCTACTCTCACCTAGGTAGCACCTTTGCCCCGTGCTGTATCAGTATGGAAGATACTGCAAGACGATACTCATACCACGTTGGAGCATCGTCAGGCAGAGATGAGTTATCCTCATTTTCCTGGAATTTTCCGATGGCGGACACACAGTCTAATGCTGTGCAATACTCCAAGGTAGGCATGTTTCATCTGTATTGCACTTTCCATGGCCCACAATGCAATCCAATGCATTTATATCATATCCAAGATCTTGAAGAAACAAGATACGTTCGTCCCACTCTTCCTTCCAGCCCTCCCCGGTCAATTTGAGATTGTCAAGTTTCCCCTTAGGTTGATAAATCAATCCCGGGTGCATTGAACAGAACACATTCCATGCGAAATATTCGCTGGTGTTGCAATCTTTCAACAAAGTAGTCACAACATTATCCTCATAAATGGGTCGGCCTATCCTAGCACCAAGTGTCAACGCATATTACCATATTGGCGGATCGTATTCTGTAACACAGTATTCCATGAATTCACCAGCAAAAGAGTCGAGGAGTCCGTCATGTCTTGGGAAAACAACATCCAAGCAGCCGCCATATTCAGACAGCAGTTGAGAGACCCACTCCAGTTCTGGCTCCCTAAATGAGTTAAAGATGCTTGGCGCAAGAAGCGTGCCTCCTTCATAGTATGGACTATTAACCAGCGATCCGTGATCAAGAAGCAGCCGAATCACAAGTTCATACGGATCACGGTTTGTGGCTGAGTGATAAATACGGTGCGTGGAAAGCATGTCCTTCAGCGCGGGAGAATATTGGATGACGCAGCCGCTCGGTCGAAGCAGATCAATGACGTCAGTCGCGCCATGCTCAAGGAGAACAGTTGCGACGGCGAGGCGCCGTGACAGAGGCGTCTTGGCAGCTGACAACGAGGTGAAGACACACTGTTCCTCATACACGGGTCTCTCATTAACATCCCAACCGCGTGATATGCATAGTTTGATGCCGTAAACGAAACCAAGCTGCGCAAGATACGCAAGCGGACTCCATTCCCCAGGCTTTAGATGCTGAAATACAGCGAAGTGGTCACATAAAGTTGCTCATCTATAGCATCCTGAGGGATAATACCAAAGGACTCTTCTTGAATGGAATCCAGTGAATGTGCTAGAAGTGGATACCGGCTATGACAATCACTGCAGTGCCCAGGCTCGGATACAACTCGATGACCCTGCTGCAACGTGGTCATGATAAAGGTGAGATATTTGAGGTGGACATCCATTATATATAAAGGACCATTATTGATAAGAGAATTATATGTGGAAAGATCTGCATCTGACGTCACCCGTTCAGATAAAAGATATTCTTGACCCGAGTAGTGGGATAACGTAAGATGGGAATGATGCTTTTTCTCATTATTAGACCACCAAATGCGACAGGAGAGAGAGTCACCGAACAGATTTCCGCAGAAATCTAGGATATCGTTCGGGTCTGCAAAACGTTGGTCAGGGTTGAGTTCCGAAGAATTCGGTTCAAAAATGATAGCTTCCGTGAGAAAATCCAAGCAAAGTGGCCTAGGGGTGAAGATCACCCATGTGAGTAGCCTTGCTACGTAAATACGGTCTCCTTCTTCAACAGCCAGGAGAATCTGTTTATATGTTTCATCCAAAGTCTCCGGAAGTGATACTAAGGCTTTCTTCAAGTTGTCAGGCTAATCTCCTCCAGTAAAAGGTCATGAAACCCATCCACAAGATATGATTCTCGTCGGCTTGTCATTAATAGACTGATATTGGAGAGCCTTGCGTTTGCGATAATCTCGTTCAATGCCTTTAACAAGGAGGTCCTTTCATCTGCGGCGATTTCGTCCAAAGCATCCAGAAGAATATATGCTTGGTGGAAGCACCGAGCCAAGCATATGATAACCTCCAAAACAACCGACATTGGAGGTCGACTCTTATTATTGTTATATAGAGTGATGACTCTGGATGGAATGTTTGAGATACGTTCGGCTAGTTGTAAGGCGATTGATGAGAGCATATTGAACGTATTTTGTTTGGCCTTATCGGTATAGGCAAAAAAGAAGTATGCAAGACCAGTACTCGGCTTGGATTCCACATGAGTTCTCATTGCTGCAATTATTGATCCGCTAGAGTCAACAGTTTAAGTATCATCTAATTCGCCATAATGAAACAACATACGAGAGAATTGTTTTACCAGCTCCCGCTGTATAATCGATTTAGTGCTTATCTAGCGGATATCCGACTTGGTATACTTACAGATTCCATGGAGCCAAATACATTCACCGACGCCACCTCGGAACCGCTCAAATGCACTCCCTTGAAGGAACCATTGACCAGTTCCGGGATGACATTTTTCACGGGCTCTATCGAAATTCGAGTTTACTTCAACACCATCAACTCTGAGCCAGTTCAAGATGTCCTTATTATACGACTCTAATAGCGGAATAAATTATAAGTAATTGCATTCATAATAATGAGGAAAGAGACTTTACCTGCCTGGACCGCAGCGGCAGCAGCCTGTATAACCCGGCTAATACAAGATGTAGTCAATGAAATGTGTGAAGGATCGATGGAAATAAATGAACCTCTGCTTTACAGTTAACTCAAGCTGTATTGAATGCTTGTACTGATACACCAAGTTAATAAGTCCCCTCCGTTTCTCATCTTTCAGAGGCCACGTAAAATGGTGTAAAAGGCTTTTCCATTTCGATAAGGGCGGCTTGAATTTGTCCACAAATTCTTGAAGCTTCGAAGTACATGTCTTCAGGTACGTTTCAAGCTGTGAATAATCTTGCGACATATTTCCAGGAGCGTCCGCAGCCTCGTCGATGAGTGATTGGAGGTCCGACAATATCCGCTCGAAATATTGGATCTGTTCTTTGAATTCTTCGATTGCTTTCTTCCCGTCTTTGTCGGCCGTGGCAATCCTTGAAGCAAGTGTGTACATAGTTTGCAGTGTTCCAACAAACCCAGCTGTTGCCGATGTGATGGAGAGAGGATCCATGCTGGGTCTGGGTGGAAGTAGGATGAGGAAGGAAATCAACGTGGGACGTCGCCTGGCAAGGATAATATAGATACCTAAAAATATCGGAACCGGTGCCAAGGTTTCTGCCGATGACATTGAGCTTCGTAGTTAGTACAGCCTAACACAGCATGTTCAATCGCACCTGCAAACGTGTCGAGATTTATCTTGGGACGATTGTATATTGAGGAGCGAAGTTAAACAGAGATGTTCGTCATTGAACTTAGGCATCGAGCTGGTTAAAAAAAAACACCCCGAGCAAGAACGGACAGCCTTAGGCGGAGCTATGTTTTAGATACCGGAAATTCGTATACAGCTTGGCAAACGTCAGTACTGCAAAGTTGTTCTCAATTATATTACTCAGCGATAAATCGCGGATAGCTTCACCCCAATATTTTCAATACAGGTATCGACTTTCTGATGAGATTGGAATACTCCTTTTTTGTCCTGAAATTAAAGTATAAATAATTCACTTAATCCTCGCTATATAAAGCAGTAAAAACGCGCAAATCTGTTACCAGAGTTGCTGCATGATTGTTATTATCACGAAGACTCACAAAGTATACCGGCAATCTAAATTAACTTTCGGAAATTATCATGTACGACGCAAGGCAGCCATCCCCCAGATTCCCAACCGCTCCTGCTACTTACTCATTCCATTGGGAAATTTTGAGATCCAAACGCATAGACGATGAGTTGAGACTTTGGATTTTTTCGGCAGTATGATGAAGTGGATTTATTCTCTCGATGATTCAAGAACCCATTCCGACAAACTATCAAGATGACATTGCTGAATGCTTCAAGACAAGTATTATCACAAGAATATTTGTCGAGAGTATATTTCCAAAATAATCTGGTGTACTGTTTAGCTAATGTATGGAATTTTTTCTATGTAGATACGTCAATTTTACTGTTATTATAAATAAGGCGGAAATTGGCCGAGAATCTGGATAACAGGATAAGGGCAACTGAGCAATGTTATTAATGATGACCAAGTGTGTGAGAGATCGTGGAAATCAATGCGCAGTGAAGGAGAGTCTCGCGGATTATGCGTCGTTGCTGAGCCATATGTTGACGAGATAGCGTCTGGAGAGGGAATGAACTCAGAGTCCCCGTGATATAATTTAGTAGTTTTATGGGGTAGTGGTTAGCCCCCGAGATTTTGACCACTTATGGATCCCTAACCGGGAGGGTTAAATCTTTCTCGTGACCCCGGTTCGAATCCGGGTAAGACCTGTTTTTCTGCATATTTTTTTTTACTTATTAATATGTAGGGTGTTTTGATTTCTTCTCAGACCAAGCCAAGTCCCGTCGAAATCTATTGATTTGAAGATGGGCTCGAAAATGAAAGGCTTGCGTGCCATGCTGTCCACGGCGATCCATAACGATATTTGCTTCTGCGAACAGCCTGACTTGGCAAGCTGGCCTTTTGTTCCCTACCACTACCATCAAGCCCGTATAGTATGTTGGTTTATCACATTCCCGCCGTCGCCGCATACTGAGTTTTTCTATGACCTTTAGCGTTACAGTTACAATTTACAAATAAGAATCTCTGTTAACTCTCGGAAACTCGGACCCTTGGCAAGTCTGGCTGTACAACTGACCGGAAGAGGCTGGGGCGGCGGAGGATGCCAAGTGAGATGCTAAATTACTTGTATAAGCGTTTAGGAAATTAATCTGCATTAAGAATCTTTGGATAGGTCAAAAAAACTATACTAAAGTGAGGTCCAGATTCCTCTGCATAGTAAACACCCCATACTGATGTCTGAGCGACTCGTCCTAGCCCACGGTATATGCGACTCTGCCAGCACGCTCCGTCAGCAACCTGTGGCGACCTGTTAGGTATTAATGGTCTGGAGCGGCTTGCTAGCGACATGTTCTGATCCTTCACATGAGTATCGAGAAAACGATACAGGGAATAAGAACTCAAGCCAATGTACGTAACATTTTGAGCCTTTATCCCAATGGTATTAAAGGTCAAGTAAAGTGCAATTCATTCTCATTGTCTTCAGTGACTCATACTCTACTCTTCCTTCTTAGTTTAACTCTACTTCTCCCCTAATTCAATGGCTGAATTCTCAACTTTGCTCCACCTCACACTTGTCCGTTTGGCAGTTGTGTTCCCCGTCTACGAATCCCTGGTTGGCCTCAGCGAGAGGGAAATCAACTTGTTTATCGCTTCCAATGGTGTCGCCAACATCCCTAACTCCCCTGGACCATTAGCAAAGGGTCAAGACGGCCTCAAGTTGGTCAACGACACTGCTCACCCTTTCATTCCCGCTGGTCCCAATGACATCCGTGGTCCCTGCCCAAGTGTCTTGAACCATATCTGTGAGGAGGGATATGCTTGATATGATAGGGTGATGTAAAAGAAAAATTGTAATAGGGCGACCTTGTCTCTGGGGAGGAGAGGGAGCGCGGAAATTTCGCCTTGAAGGGTGGTTGACTGTAGGGAGGTAAAATCGAGGGATCTAAGCATTGCAACAAAACCCAGGCCTACTCTTGTATAGTAACAGTATGTTTGAAGGAAAGAACCATCTGGGATAGCTTGATATCCTGGATATATTGACACAATTGGGAAAGATTCCTAAAGATGCTTGGTAGAGGAACAGTATAGGTATAATCCTCATAGGATATTAGCCTCGTCATTTGGGAGATTGCGGCAACTACAACATCATGCAAGTCGAAACTTGCAGATATTGGTCCAGGGAGTAAGGAAGGCAGATATCTGCTTTTATGGAATTTGTTTTCGAGGAAACGTACGCAGCGTGCTTGCTTTGGATTTGCGATGATGCCGAACCAGATTTTCTGAGGCACTCAGAGTCCGTCAAATTCGATGACTTAGGAATGGATGTGATCAGGAATTATGATAGGATAAATTCGTTTTGAGGTAAAGACGAAATGGAGAAGATCGCTCGGTGCATCGATGAAGAACACAATATGATCGATGAGTTCATTTGCGAGATTTTCTATGAATGTTTTAATGTCTATGAGGGCCCGTTGCTGAAAGGAAGGAGCAGGAACAGCATGTGAGCTAGTTAAACTGTGCTAGTGATGGACGTAATAGCTTCATCCATCGTTCACTTTCTCTTCCGGAAACATGCGCTGGAGCAACTTCCACAAACTCCATTCTCGGCAGTTTAGCCAGCTGCATGCAAATTTCATGACCGCCTGGAGTATTCGGGTCGATATCTCGCATGAACCTAGCAGGTGGGTCAAAGACTGAAAATTTTGAGCTTCCTTCAAGAAAATGTGGTGTTCGACAGAGGCGGGGTGCTGTGTAATAAAAAATCTACATTTTTGCCTAGAATGAACATACGAAGCAACACTTATATCTCCTTCACTCATGAAGTGATTGGACTGAACACCGATTTTCTTGACAACGTGTGGAATAACGCTAATGAATTGACTGGAAGTCTCATTGCTTGTTCGCTCCATGATTCGACAAGCTTTGAGATTTTTCATACAAGATACCAACATGATGTGGCTCTTGGTCCCCCTCCCTTCGAAATACTCCAATTAAGACAAAAGATCTGTAGAAACGAAATCAAAAGCCGAGGAAGCAATCTTCGATCCGAGTATGCTCAGCGATCTCAAAGCAGGGGCCATACTGGCTTGTAGGCCTTCCTCCGGAAAGCCTATCACATCTACATCCGATTTTAACATGCGGAGTTTCGGATTAATAGAGAAGAAATTGCTCGTAAGGTCTCTACGCGTAAATGTATTGATAACAATGACCGGATAGTAGATTGTCAGCGAGCCAGAGTATAAGGTTGGCGAGGTCAGTCCAGGTCGCCCATTTGAGGAATTTGGGAAGCAATAGCGTGATAGCCGGGATAGGTGTCAAATGCTGAGAGATTAAACGGGGACAACATTCGATCAATGTGTCCACTATTTTAGGTAAACAAGAACGATCCCCGTTCTTAATAACCGGCAGAGTAATGGAGACCTACGAGAGTCCAGTGAGATTATACAGCTGGATTTCAAAGAGATAAAGTCAGTAGCTATGCCATGCGATAGGTAACCAGATTATACAAACCGGATTAAGTAGAGTAGCCGATCCTTCCAAAGGCCCTCTCATAAACGTAATCTTAAGGTCTTGATGAGATTCCGCATGTGAACTAGTGAGTGAACTGAATATTGGTTCAAATGTCGGGATATCTGAACCCTCAAGCGAACAGATAAATATTTTAAGGCGTTGTGTCTTTGTGATTAAGGAGACAAACACGATAATTGCTGTTCGATTTCATCATGATCCTGGGTAGTAATCGTCTCGTTCTCCACGTTTATTGCTTGTCCATTTGATCCCACTCCTCTCGGCGCAAAGGTTGCTAGAATCGTTCTACAATCCAATCTTTGAGAACTTGAAACGTCAATCCCTCATAAAATATCCAGTGCATTGCGAGATCCCAAGACATTATCCCACGTCTCGATGCGAAACCTCACATCGGATGATTCTCGATTCTAGATGAGAGGGGATAATGACCCTGTAAAGTTGTTTGGCGGTCAAAGCCAAGGAAAGTAATGTTGGGGGAGTGTGGATTTCGTGTAGGATTGATTCTAGGACATCGAGAGGTAACTCGGGGAACATGGTGAGGAGGCAAGAAGACGTGGGGTTTAGAAGGACCCAGGTGTCAGAGATGAGTCACTAGAGCTTGGTATGTCGAATTACGGTGCATATTTTATACCAGTTGAAGTCACAAAATCTTGATATGACAAAGATATGAACTGAAAAGGATGCTGGAGCGGAGATAAGTGTACTTTAGCTGATGCAGTTGTGATGTTGGACTTACAGATGCAGAACAAAAAGGTCTTGGAATTATTCACAAGCTGAGAATATTTCGAGGTAAAGATCTCAAGCAGATCAGGATTTCTTAATGGTAATAACGTGTAGGTAATAATATGAAGATTCATGGTGGGCTGATGACTGCACAGTGGGGTTATGATTCCCCCCCCCGATGACTTTGAAATACTTACTTATTGTTTGCTCGGATATAAATAAAAGGTAGGACAGTGGAGTAAAATGAGTATTTTGAATACGAATGAATGTGAATACTGAAAATGATTTCGAGATTGATCAAAAGCAAATCCGACGATGATAGGATTTGAACCTACGCCGTAACCATTTGACTACATCGTCCGTGCATTTATGAGAAGAGTACGGAACCATATCGTAAATATTTTAGTAAATGTAACATTCTTACCGTTGATTTAACATGCCTTGGACGGAGGCGGGAAGATGAGCTGAAGTTGGTGACGTAACGGCGCTTCGCGAGGTGGACGCTTGTGGGTGCATCCTAAGCCCTAAACCCAAGCCTCTTACGTCAACAGCCTGCTCGGATCATACTCGAAATTAGTCCATAATATTTTGCTCCTAAATAGGATGCCGCGTTCAAAAGTATAAGGAACTAAACAACATGCAGTAAGTAACTCCTTAATGTGTCTTTTTTCTCTACCTCAAAATTTCTGTTGTATTATTGTATTTATGAATACTTAGCAGCTATGTCGAGGAAAAGTGGGACGGATATCCCAGGCCTTATCTACACGTAATGGAAGCATTTGAGTTCGTATATGGATGTGCATCTTCTATCACCTGACTCTCTATTACGTGGATAGGATACCGAATGTCCAACCAGCCTTATATTCCAGCTCGAAGTTGAAGGACGGATTCTGCCTTATCTTGACACCTTACTAACCCTTCCCATGTACTAGAGACTCGGTGCAGGACTCAAATACCTTCCATCCCTTGAACAATCATTTGACAATTATGGTGGTTTCCTATCGAACTCTTCAACTATGCGCGATTGCCATCAGCATTGTCTCCGTCATATATAATGGTGCAGAAGGCGCGGTTTCAATTGTGTTCGGCGCGGAATCTTCTTCAAGGTCCCTCGTTTTCTTTGGAATCCAGTCTGGTATAGAAGTGGCATCCGCTGTCATTGTTCTATGGAGGTTTCGGAATGTTGCAAAGCCGGGTGAAGAGCGAGCAGCCAAGCTTGATGAGCGAAATTTAAGGTGCGACC
>KN837129.1:52466-66530 GCA_000827215.1 Sphaerobolus stellatus SS14 | reverse complement strand
GTGGCATCCGCTGGCATTGTTCTATGGAGGTTTCGGAATGTTGCAAAGCCGGGTGAAGAGCGAGCAGCCAAGCTTGATGAGCGAAATTTAAGGTGCGACCAAGATCCATCCCGGAGAAAATGAACAGTCAGATAACCGGTTTATTTGCAGGTTTGAGAAGACTTCTACCTTAATCATTGGGGTACTTTTAGTTCTTCTTTCATTAGGAACTATCGCAACCGCCATTTCCATCCTCGCTCTCCATGAAAGACCCGAAGTCAGCAACGCTTCTCTCATCATATCGTCGACTGCGCTCGTTCTTATGGTCATTATTTGGCTTCCAAAACGCTATCTCGCACGAGAATTGAACAGTTCCACGATGCAAGGAGAAGCTACATGCTCTTTATCCTGTATCCAAATTACCATTGTTCTCTTCATCGGATCACTCATTTATCGTGTCTGGCGCGGAGGATGGTGGATTGATGGAGCTACCTCTATCATCTTGGGTATCCTTTTCGGATGGGAAGGAGTAAAGATGATTCGATGGGCACTTAGTCCCAATTTTGATGGAGGTTGCTGCTCGTCCTGTCGTATCCAAGACCTTGAAGACGTCGCCATTGAGGCAGATACCTGCAAATGCTGCGCGGAGAAAGAGGACGGCAGCACATCTGACCAATGCCGAGCTGCACCAGAGGTTAGCAATAATGGGGACAATGACGTGAGTAATTCAAAGCGTGAATGAGATTGCATGAAAGTTGAGATATTAATTAATACACCCCGGTTTGCTAGGCTTGCTGTGGAACTATTTGTGCCGATGACAAGAATTGCAGCACATCTGACCAACGCCGAGCTGCACCAGAGGTTAGCAATAATGGGGACAATGACGTGAGTAATTCAAAGCGTGAATGAGATTGCTTGAAAGTTAAGATATTGATTAATTCATCCCGGTTTGCTAGGTTTGCTGTGGATCTATTTGTGCCGATGACAAGAATTGCTGTGAAAAGGAAAACATTTTCATGCAAACCCAGAAATCTCTTAAGGTGCCCAACAAAGTAGCTCCGTTTTGTTCATATTGCGAATATACCTGATACCTTAACGCATTTCCAGTCTTGTTGCGGGGGTCCTCAGGAAACTTGCTCATCGTCTCTTGTAAATCAGAAGAAATCGCCAACTATTTCCTCCGAGGGTATCGATTGCGATACAATTCCGTTCGAAAGTGGCCAAACTGGCTGTGAGGTATCCTTATGCGTTCCGTCATCGAGTGTACACAATATACTTACCGTACTATAGGAAAAATCTTGTTGTTCAACATAAACCACTGTGGCCATCGAAAAAAAGTCCAGTTAGGGAAGATCTTCAGTATTTGTGATTTAAAGACTCTTAACGATCACTGCCAATTATATGGCTCTAAATCGCAATAGATAAGTATGCGCGTTCAAAATAACGGCCAACTCCGAGTCAATTGATTCAAGGTTGATTCAAGGCTAAACGTTTTCGAAGACTTAGAGAGGCCGGTTTTCCACGCCGTTTCTCGTATAGATTATACGACAGGCATCAGCGTCGGAATGATTCCTTTAGAATGCTGTGAACCCATTTCGTAAGGTAGCCTAAGGCACTCGAGACCATTGTGGGTGTTGCCCCGTTACGGAGTTCGTATCAAGGCTCAGTCAGCTGCTACCTCATAGCTTCTGCGTACGAGATGACTTTTTTGTCTGTGCTTGCTCAGCCACTTTGGACGTATTTGAAGATGCCCTAGGGCACTTGCACAGGAACATTGCTGGACAATTGCCACTAAGTACTCATTTAGCACCTTTGGATGGTTGGCTCCAACAACGGTAGTTACGGCAGCCATTCCTCATCCTTTGCCAAAGATAATTAACGTAAGTATATTCTTCACCATTTCTACACATCTGCGGAAAAATCTAAGTCTTTCAAGTTTAAGAAGCAAGTCAGAGGTCCGAACGGATGCATGCGAGAACATACCACACAATCTCCGAGATTTTTCCTGCGGGCAGTCCTGAGAATTCACCTGATTTGGATGTGAGTGACTAAACTTACATAGCATTATAATAGAAGCTCAACGTACCTTCTCTCTGTTAGGTGCGATTATGGAATACCCACGACGGCACCTGGCCACACTTGAGGCACAGTCATAAAGAGATTTTCCTGCATCATGCTTTCAAACGAAAACTGACTATCTACCCGCAAGATACAAGATTTAACTTCGTTCAATCGAAAAGAAGAAATTTATCCATGTTTCCTCTATATCGTAAGGGTGAATCTCGGAAATATGGATAGATGGATATTTTATCTTTTGGGATCGCTGCTGTGCTCTCGAGTCATACATCTTTCCTTTTGGCATTTGATCCTGTTCGTATCGATACCGTCTATCGGTCTGCCTCTCGGTCGAAAAATTACACAGCTCTTTGCCCCGATGTCCGCGAGCGGTACCATGTTTATGAATTAATTACCAGAGTAGGCCACATAAAGGTCATGGAGACCTGCTGGATTCAGCGTCGAGCACTTTCTAGATCCCCTCTCCAATATGGCAGATTCAAACTCACAATCCCTTCAAATAATGCAAGGAATTTCAGATAGGTACGAAACTATGCTCCGCCGGAGAATTCTCGCGTGATTGACTATATATCAGTCAAGTCGCTAGCTATGCGGTTGTCGCTGCACTAGGTGAGATCCGAGCCATGAGCCATTTTTATCCAGTCTAACGCTCTCTATTGTACAGCACTTCTGACCTACGATACTCTTCTCACTCTACCGGATGAAATAAATTATATATGGTGTTCCCATCGATGGGGTATCCCTTCCATACTTTATTTCATGGCTCGAAGTGGTTGTTTTATTGAGTTGGTGTCACTCATCATCCCGGTCAATTCATTCACGGTGAGAAACCTAAGAGATGATGCGAATGATTCCGAGCTTAATCTGACATGTATTATAGTTAGTAGTGATATATTTGTTCTACGACGGGACACACGCTAAATTACAACAGGGCATGCGATGTTACTAGTTTTCTGGCTTTTTTAGCCGGAGCAATGACTTCCATCGGTGTACATGGTAAGCCGATTATCATTTTTCTCGGATTCGGTGCTATCATAATAGCCGTGTTCGTTTAGGATTATTATTGGCTCGAGTCTACGCTATTGCTCAAGGAAATCGAAATGTCAAAAGTGTACATGTAGTCCGTTGGCAGCTTTTACTAGTTGGGTTCCTGTATGTAACCATCTTTGTGTTGAACTGCGTGAGTGAAGTCAACTTCTCTTTTAATTGTCTTCGTCTGACCGTCAATTCATCAGATACGCATGAAGGCGTTCCAATGTAACACATCGAACTCGGACATATTTTCTAGCTTGTAAGCACCGTCTGCTCGTACCTTTAGAATAAATTTACTGAAATTGATGTAGAGGTTAGTCTGTATAGTAAATATTGCCCACTTTCTTACAGATATGATTTGTATTAGATTTTGCCTTCACTATTGTCGTTATCGGTCTGGTTTTCGATGTTTCCATTCTGGCTATTACGTTACAACACACCTGGTGCCAATGGAGATTCACTATAAAAAGTGGGCTCAATGATCTCAGTACTAGTGGAACATCGTTTTCTGGACTTCTCCTAAGTCAAGGTAAGCAATGCAGTGGTTGTATTATGAATGTTATATTGATATGGATGCTCAGGCGTAATACGATTCTTGTACGTGTCTTCTATATTATTACGTATTTTCTTTTTTATCATATATTAGTCTTATTTCTGCGTGGTCGTTGGAAGGAGCTATCAATCTCAAAGTGAGTAATTGACCAATTAGATGCACATCGTAGCTGATTATTATACCGCTCAGACAGTTCGAGTACGTCGCTCGTATCCAGTCAATAACTGCAACACACTAATATCAGGTAAAGATAACGTTATCTGGAGTCGATGGCGGATTAGAGAACGCGTCAGTCCTGATGCATAATCTTAAAGACTTCGTTGACATATAATTTCTTCCAGAGTTTCGGTGATCCTGGTTTGTCGATTTTTGCTTCAACTGCGTAAACACAACACTCGTCCGATCGGAGAAAGCACATTAGGGTCATTACCTCTGAGCGAACCTAATGTATTTCTAAACCATGCGGGGCAAAGTGTTAGCGAGGATATGATGGGTCCTTTTTAATATTTTGACCGAGTTTGTGAGTCAAAACTGTGTTTCTGTATTCCACATTCTGTAAAGCTTGGTATCGATAATGAAAAACGGATATTTCTATCCGATTAGACGCTAATGCTCCAGCCCCTTATTAAAAATTAGTAATGCAACAATATTTGACTCCGAAAGGTATGCAAAAGCGCCCGCGAAAGAAACTCCCTTTCAAAAGGGGCTTACCTCTACTTCTTGCCACACGACTGCCTGCTCAACATCCCGTCATGCACACTATTTCTGGGCACACTGATCCGGCTTTAATGAATTGCGGTGGTATAGAAGAATTTCTCCAAGATCCTAATCAAGTTGACTCTGCGAGTCTTCCCGACGCCAGTAGCGAGGAATCCAGTAGCGAGGAATCCATCTCATTCAGCGTCATCACTGTTGCAGGTGTCTTCTCCACGCTATTACACCTTTCCCCAGAGGAAGCAACGAAGCGCATTTGTCAAATGGTATGAAGATCGGCTTCTGAAGCTATACATACCGCTGAATTCGCCTAGCTTTGCTTTGTTCTCGCAGATCCATTTAATCCCATAGCCTGGGCCATCGCTAAAGGATGCCTTGAGGCTTCGGTGGCATTGAATATAGTTCCCTATATCTTACACGCGCCTCTCTATCAAGACCAGTCGTTCGTATCGCTCCTCATTTCCAAAAGAGGCATATGTTCCAACGAGCATACTCCTGAAAGCGCCAATTTCTACGAGGATACTTTGCGACTCACAAAAGAGCTGCATGAACGATTGTGTGTACAGTAGGTAGGTAGTCGTCCCATTTCTGCAAAAAATTCAGCGTATTTACTGAGCTGCACAGATCGACAGATCGATTGATTAACATCGGGCGTATGCTATGGGTTTTATAAATAATTACGTGTCAACTTAAATGATCACGATCTGGGGTCGAATTGTTAACAATGTGGAATATAATCCTGATTTTAATGGGATTGAGATTCGGCACCATCTTGCTAAGTTTCAGGAGATCATTGAAGCTTACGAATATAGCCTTCACTTCTTGAATGTTATACAAGTAATCGAAGGATAACTGATCTATAACTTCAATACAATCCTGCTTACAGATTTCAAGCGAAGATAAATTGGGAATCTGCAAGGACTGCGGTTGCAGAGAATCCAACATCCTCCGTGAAGCCCTCGCCGCATTGCTTACACCAAGCATCCGCACTGGGATTCCCCGATAAGTCAGATATTCCAGGATATCGTACGCATCATCTTGTAGCGACAGGAGGCGGACTTGATTAAGGTTATTGACCAATAATTAGGTGGTATAAATGGGTTCAATTGTGCAATCTTCGACATCGATCGGACCAAAAAAGGTGTACATCGAGAAAGTGTAACTTGGAGAGTTCAATGGAACGCTCGGTGAGAAACTGAGGGAACCACGGGGCTATTATGGTCTGGGACCAGAAGGACGGCAAGTCCTGAATGATGTGGGTCCGTCGCTGGCAGACCAACAGGAATTGCATCCGTTCATCCCAAAAACCGTGTATTTTATGCGGGGACAACACACTGAAATCGTTCACAATTTCCAACCTGGGATCTGCTTGATAGAGGATGGCAGCTAACACTTCGTCTGGAATGCGACGAATGGGTGTAGCAGTATCGTCGTACGAGTGTTGTAGTTCGAGAAGCACCGCCAACTGATCTTTGGCAGAGTATATTCGTATTTGAAAGATTTGAAAGGCCTTTGCTGCAAAATGGCGAAATAAGTTTAACACTGTCTGCATGTCAGTAGGGCTGATCTCGGAGTCGCTGGATGGACGGATGGTATCATTATTCTTGACCATGATAAGTAGACCTAATAATACATATCATTTGAGAAAGATAAATCTCCGTAATAGATTATAGACAGACCCGGATGTTGTTGCTCAAGCTCAGATGTCTTGGTGTGATTGTTGAAGTTGGTGGTGAACCTGGATTCGAAGTCCGCGAAAGTCCGCAACGGCCATGTAAATCAAATGTAAATTGTTTGCGGTAGAAAAAGAAAGAAGACTGTGCCCAGGAAACTGCCTATATCATTGAAGCCTCATTGCAATAACAACAACAACAATAAAAAGCATCGCTAATTCTTCCAAGAGTCTCGGTTCTTCACTTCCGGCCCAGTGTCTCGATCTTAATGATTAAATTAACCAATTAAACCCTCGGCGCCCTGCGAATAACCATGCAAAAATATTATAGAAGGTCTGGTTACGCTTAATCAACCACGGATAAACCGACTGTTAAATATGATGGGGATACGAATATACAAAAGGCAGGTACGTCACAGGCTGAGTGTAGATATTTGAGCAACCTGCAGGCACTGGGTGTCTCCTTTAGGTCCCTTGACATTGGGAATAATAACAGCACGGGACGATTATGGAAGAGGAGGTCTTGGATATGAAGGAATTGGGAGTTCAATAATATTGAGCCGGCGCCACCTTGGAAGTTGTAGGAGCTCATTTAGCTGGAGAAAACCAGTCTTATCTGCAATTGTATCCTGGTTGATGGTCGGTGCGAAGACGACGATCATCTCCAAGTATTAAGTACTGGTTGTGACTGGGTCTTAGATTGGTGTGGTTGTCAGGATCCTAGAACCTCGAATGATGGTCGTTTTAGCTCGAAACCAGTAAACGACCAGATAGGATCCCTGGCCGAACGACACGAAATTCGCATTCCATCGGCATGCCCTCTTCCAGGTACAGAGGCATTACGGTTATGCATCTTCTTAGCATTGTTCTGATCAGCGCATACCGCAACTGGTGGCTTTACAGGACGTTACCCGATGCTTAGGCTTCTTGCCCCATCCCACTCTTCATCGCCGACCTGGCTGTACGGCACAAAGTGCAAGAAAACGGCAGTGGAGGGTGCGATATGTGGTAGAATAGAAGTTGGCCAAATCCTGGAGCATTGCAGGAACATGTGTGCTCGATGGTTCCATTAGGCAAGTTAGGGCTCTGACACCGGTTATCCACGATGCGTTCGTTCATTATGTGCGAATCAGCTGTTGCAAGCGACGAAGAAAGGGTTTTCTGTGAGAAAATAGTCAGCAGAAGCCATGATAGAAGAGTATGTCGAAACGCACTACAATAGTCCACTCCATAACATCGAAGTCCACACGCTCAGAACCTCAGAGAGCTAGAAGTTCGATCTACGGAGAAGCTGCATGTTTGAGCAGCCAATTTTCTAAAAGAAAGGAGACCATAGACCGTCAATGCAGCTTGCTCAAGGTTCCTTGAGTAGGTGAACTGGGAAGCCTCGTATAGATGATGATATGGCAAATATGACTCCAATTACTGACGCTCAAAGATATCCTTAGCAATACTATAATGGATCAGAGAAGCCTATATCTTACCTAGTTCAACGATGAGCGCTAGGTCTGAGCATCCTCCTACAGCTCCTCAAACTTCATAGGTGTTTCGTTGCGGCATGGCGTCCTCTCGCTCAGTAAATGAGATGGATAAACTTTGAGCGAATAAAATGGTATGGAGGACCGATCATAGAAGATAGATGATAGAAGTCAGGCCGTCAGCGTATCGGTTGTTTGGTTCGTCTAAGGTTCCTCAGTGAGGTAGACGGGTCGGGTACATCAAGTAATGGCAAAAACGATGCCTAGAACGATTAAGATGAGATACCGAGCTATATTTCACGATATATTGGTCATAAACGTACCACTTCAGATATGAAATACACGAAAAGGTGTTGCTGCCGTTTGCTGACAAGGTGTAGCTGCGTCGAGTTAGTATGGACCAGGAAGCGTAGATTCGAGATTTTTTTAGAGTATATGATAGTTTGATTAAAGTTGCTTATGATGTAAAAGGTAAAGAGGCAGGTCTGGGGGAGATACAAACGTGGAGGCACCTCGAGGTAGGCCTGGCTCATGTAAGCCGACACGGTAGCCAATTGGAGTCCTTGGTAGGGGTCGGCATCGTACCCGTATGCACCGTTTCTACGGCGCCGTAACACGGCACCCGTAACCGTTTCGACGAGCCAACCCGCAGACTCGGCCGTAAGACGATACGGTACCAAACAGCGTCGCATTCGACCGTATGAAATACGGCCGAATGTACAACCCGATTCATCCATGGCTACTGGTCATCCCCTTCCGGCCGCACCTCCACCAATAGCCTTATTCTTCGCACACCTGTTAAACGATGCGATGCAACAGTTTCGTTCCGCACGCTCCTATCTTCGTCCATATACTACATTCTCTCTCTCAACTCCCACTTGGCTATCCACCTCATTACCACAGCCTGCAACACTTGGACACGTTTAAACCCGTATACGCCATCAAGTCGAATGTTCTCCGATACATGATAGCACGAGTAGAACCATTAGGCAGAAGGACGGAAGAAGATGCGATGATTACTTACGGCAGGTGTTGGAAGATGGTCGTTTAGTGGTGGTGGACAGGTAATCATCCGTTAATCATCCATCGCAAAGTCTTTCCGTGCTCCCCAACACTGGAGCAATCAGCCAACCCTTTACTTACCAACCTCGTCTACAACCAATCTCGACGAGTTTAAATTGCTCAGCTGCATCTCGGCATGGGACCATCATGGAGTCGAGTCGAACTGCGCGGCGGCTCTAGCGACATTTATAGTTATTCGAACAGTTCTCCGTCTTATCAAGTCTTATCATACACCGCTCTCATCGCTTTCTGTGAAAGCTCATTTAATCGTTAGAGGTTCTAGTTCGATGTGCATAGTCTTGCTATCTCGTTCACGATTTTCTTTGGGACCTGCAGATCCCAAAACAGCGGGGATAGCTCTGATACTTGAAGGTACTTCGCATGTCCATTCGGTCAACAATGCTCGGTGGAAGCGCTTGTTAGTATCAATCGTATACCCGACAATCATCTGGATCCGCACTTTTTTGCACTATGAGGCACTAGGACGTCAGCATAGGTCCGCATTAATTAGTGTGCAAGCAGGGGTGGAAACTTGTGTCACTGCAGGAATAACTACGGTTGCTGTTTCTGTTACTGTTGCGGTTATTGTTGCTACTCTCACTCCCGACGCTGCTATTATCACCTTTACATTGGATTCTATAATAGTCCCTGATGCGCCTCCAGTACCTTGACGGCCATATTTACACAGCCAACTCCGGAAGCTAACATAATTCTTCTATTGGCATGTTGACTTGGCAGGTCGTATACGTATCCCTACTTATCAGTCCCAATGTTCAATACGATGTGACATTCATGGGTTTTGCGATGGAATTTTTTTTGTAAGCTCCCATGTCATCTCAGCACCCCGGTTGCTATAGGTAGAGCGGCCGCGTGAGGACATTATAGAGCAGCTCGCATTTAAAAAGACTAAAACATTTGATTTTCATTACATGCCGTGTTGTTGTAGTAGGAAATTATACTCTTGTTGGAAGCCTAGTACCATACTTAAGAACAATGATGCATTACTAGTAATAATTGACCAATCTGCATTTTCGCTTGAGCACGCTACGTATGGATTTGATTTTTGGTTTTGTACTTGCGGCATGAGTCGCACTGAGGGTGATGTTTCTTGCAAAATGCTGCGATGGCTGAAGGGGGGATAGAGAGGATGCTTTAAGTGTACATAACGATACATAAAAATGTTTTCATAGAAATAAGGAATGCCTGGAAAATAAGTCTGATTATCCATCGAGAATATACATAATTTTCGCCTCAGGGAAATGATCTTTGAGTTGTTCTAGAAGCCAATATTCTTCAGTGTAGACCACGAACTGAATTTTTATTTCTTTCAATGCCGCTCCGCGATTGCCATTCGAAATGTCTGATAGACCTTGAAGTCGATTTCTGAGCATAGTAATAACATTAAAGACATTGATGCTTTCCAAATACTGCAACTCAATTTTTCCAGCTCTGGCCAGACTTCCCATTGTGAGTCAGACAGTCTCGACAATAAATCCACAGTGCCATTGCTGAATTTCTCCTCCACAATAGAAAGGGCTTTAAGATGGCCCGTGGCGCGTAGCAGATGCCCTAACTGCTCCACATTGAAATAAGCTCCGTGAATCTTTAAGAATTTCACCGTGGCTTGTGATCGACGAATGAGAGATATAGCACCGCATAACACGGTATCCGATAGCCGGTCTATAGCTTTAAAAGGCTCTAGGCTGAGTCCTCCAGATTCGGTGTGTAAATCATATCCAGCAGCTCTGCTAGACCGCTGGTCACTTTTTCCCTACAAATCCCTAAGTTCTGTAGCCGGGGTAAATGTATGATATCCGCTGGCAGGCCGAAGGTTTCGAGATCCCTCTCGTAGTAGAAATGTAATGTTGTAATACTTGTAGCGTTTGAGGATGGAACCCAGGGTAACTCCCTGTATCCATGCGGTCCGATTCCACTGTTTATTTTATTAACAAAATGTTCGAATTTGCTTCCAAATATAATGATCTTTGTCATGCAATCACGATACCAAAATCTTCTGAGATTGGGGGCATGGAGCATCCCTTTGTTCCAACCCAGAAAATTGTAACCGTAACCGTCGAGTTGTAAATGTACCAGGTTCGGCACATAGGAAACAGTGTTGATCTGAGGAAGAAGTAGGTGAAGGTACCATCCACAGGAGATCCGTAGAATTCTGATCCTATGAAGGTGAAGTCGAAACAGCTCGAATGCCTGTTTCATATGAATCTCCGAATTCAAGTAATAAGTAGCGACTGGGCTTGAAATAAATATCCAGTAACGCAGTATTTGAGGATTGAAGCCATAATGGGAGCATTTTAAACTGATTCGTAGTGAATAATTCTGTGAATATTACTTGAGAGAAGAGACTGGAAGCATTGAGAACAATCCGCCTCCACTGTTGACACACGCGGAGGAGTAATAGAGGTGCCTCTTCCATCGAAATATTCCCGGCAGAAACAGGAATGTCGTCAAATAAGTCCAAATCGATGTGTGCTGTTTGCGGGGCGATTGAACCTCAGGACCCCAGATATCCGAGTCTTCATCCGAGTCCGAATTGGCAAGCATTGAGAATCTGCTAAAGATAAATGACGTATAAAAATTATGGCAGTGCCTCACTCACTTTTACAGAAGGGAGAAGGGGATAAAAGGACGGGTTTGAGTGTCGTTGACGTTGATGATGATACTCCGAGGATGAGTCAGTAGTGTGACATAACATCAGTCACGATGCCGCCTACGGCAACGCTTCCTCTCGGATTCGGTTTAATTTTAAATGATTCGGCTCATTGTCGGTAGTCTGCACATTGAGAAGTCATAAGTATATCTATCCTCCTTGCTATAAGTACTACTAGTAAGGCGCATAAATACATATATCAAGGCAGCCTTAAAAATGGAGGATCATAGTCCTGTCGAGACTCGAAGCAGAGAATTGTTTATAATGCAGGTTAGTTATTATCCTTATAATGCTGGAAAATACAGTCTATTAACCACATGCATAAACATTCAAAACTATCAAATCCTCAGTGCTTGTACATTGTAACTTAAGTATCCTCTTGCCATTTCGAATCTCAGGGATTCCTTCAACTCCTCTTCACCACGAGTATTGCAAGCTATTTTGCATAATATATAAGCAAGCTCCTTAACGCGCGTCAAATAGGTCATCATCCTATCTCTCAAAATTCCATACTCCCTAACCAACCATTTCAACTCCTTCAATTCTCTTTCTTCACGTCCGGGCCGGCTTCTCACAATCAGGTTTTTCGCTCATAGAAACTGCCTCTCGAGGATACAATTCCTACAGACTTCGGACTGTTGGCTGTGCTGCTTTCCCTTTTCCACGTCGAGAGTCTGCGCCACAACTCGTCTTCCATACTCTTTATCTTCTAGAGTTGATCCCGGCAGTTTCCAAGCTCCTTCATTTGAGGTAAGCCTACTGAACTAATGGATCAAATTTCTCAACATGGCAGGCACGGTGCATGTCCGGATCTTTCAAGAATACTTCAATGACTGTGGAAGCTTTTCGGAAGCTCTCGAGGTAGCAGCGGGACAGCAGTCAAACTATCAGAATCCTATATCCGCGACCCTTTGATCCTTACATGTAATGTCATGTCTCTATGCATATGGGTATCAGAATTTGGTTCAAGGTGAGGATTTGTTAGGATGTCTGGTTACTTTAATTGACTGCTGACGTAGGCATCAGGAAACATCAGCAAAGCTTGCAAAATGTATATAGCACTAGATAGCCTACCTAGTTCGCCTAGAGGAGACGCCCGTGGTAGGCGAGGTAGGCTATTGCGGATTCGCTAAATACGATATATAGCACTATCTATGACTAGATACCTCTATCTACCGCTCATACCGCCCCCTACCGCCCCCTACCGCCGGCGCTAAGACGCGCCCGTGCCAGGTTTCCTGATGAAGTGGACGCGTTTGCACTTTTAGCGCGGGTGATAGGAAGGCAATAGAGAGCTATATAGCCTATATACTCGTATATACCTCCAATTAGCGTGTGCGGCATTGTATAGCTCGCCTATCGTTGCGTATCACTCTATATCGCTTGTAGCATTTTGCATGCTTTGTTGATGCTAGTGCATATACATCACGAAAGTTGACAAATGCTAGGTAGAGCTAGGTGCGCTATAGACCCCCATAGCGTGTTTAGCGAATGTAACGTTGCCTAGAGGCTCCTAGCAGGCTAGCGACGCTCTTAGCGACAGACTGATTTTCCAGAAGCCGAGGCTCCGATTGCTAAATAGCACAAAGCGAGACGACAGAGTGCGCTACGTAGCAGTCTCCAGGGATACATTTTCCAATTGCTCTATCGATACATAGGAACAATAATACTGAGTTTATTATATTCGAACCATGACTGCTATACAAGTAGAGCATACACTAACAAATCATAATAAAAAGAAGAATTTTGCTTCATGCCAGACCGAGTACCATAAAAACAAAGCAACATCCAAGCAATTGCATTATTTCCAGGTGACCCGGCGAGAGCGATACCTGCCGAAGTGAATGAAGGGTTATGGCTCTGTCGAAACAATATTAAGAAGTTGAACATACCTTAGAATGGGCTTTGAGTAAATCCAGTTAGCTATTGCAAGACGACGGGATTTGTTTGAAACGCACCATATAGATTCAAACTCGTGCATGCCCTCGAGCTCCAACTCATTCCATTTCCAACCCTTAGAGTGACAGAAATGAGAGATGAGGATAAAAGATGATGAGAGCTTGGTTAGTACGTTGCAGAAAGCCCAAGCCAAGCAGTGATTCACTCAAGCACCAGATTGAAAGCAGAGTATAACACAAGCAAGCAGTGAGAAAGCGGAGCAATGAGCGGAGCAGAGCAGCAAGCAGGGATAGTTGACAAATCCGATAACATAATAAGAGAGAGCATGAGGCGCCCTAGAGATGGGAGGCATAGGACACAACTCCAAGCAAACTGAGGTTGGGATGGGGGGACGTGAACGAGGGTGAATTAGAAGGTAAATCACAGTTTGAGCCACACGTGACTTGTTCGAAGAACAGAATTGGTTTGGAATGGATTAGCGGTGCGTAGCGATCTCTAGCAGTTCCTAATAGCTTTCATCTATATAGAGCTATATAGCAGCTCGACTAGCTAGGAGAGCAATTAGCCGCCTGCGACAGCTTTCCTGATGTAGTTCTGGCACTGGGAGTGTCAAAACTCCGGCGCTGAATTACAGGCGGTCCCATATTACATAACGAACAATTTTAATGGATCTCAATAAATTAAAGAGAAGAAGGAAGGGTTGAGTACATCTCTCCTCCAGCTTCACATATTTCGAGCAGCAGAGCAAAGCGGTAAGAACAGAACGACCCAAGCAATGATTGCTGTCCTATAAAACGCAACAGAGAAGCACTGGATAGCATAAGGCTGCAGACTCAGGATTGATGAAACGAGCAGAGTCAAGCAGCAAGCAGAGCCTTGAACAATGTGCAGGAATGATGCAGAACATTCAGACAGCATAGAAAGTCGTCTT
>KN837129.1:6584-38439 GCA_000827215.1 Sphaerobolus stellatus SS14 | reverse complement strand
GTTCAGTAACTTTTGAATTAATAATTCGTATTTATGCGTGGTCAATATAATATTATGTGGCACACCTGACGTTCAGTAACTTTTGAATTAATAATTCGTATTTATGCGTGGTCAATATAATATTATGTGGCACACCTGACGTTCAGTGCGGTCATAGGACTTTCGAGTATCTGTATGATTATTTGTGGGTGTCTTCTGTAGCCCTCATGGCTTAGTGACGACGACCATGCAATACACACGACGACGATGACACGATAAACGATAAACCCTGTACACCTACAAGAACGCCTACACGTACTACCCTGGTCAAGTTCCGTACGTCACCTCTTCATCTTCACCCACTCCATCTACCACCACCACCACCACTGTACCCGACATATCCTCTATCACACCAGCTAGCACATACCATCCCTCAACGTTGATGTTCAGCTATGAGAGTGGGAGGGATGGACATGCGGAGTTCTGAGGGATGCGGAGACTTAGGTTGATTATAGTGCAGGGTTCATTAGGATATCAATGGGTTGATGGGAGCAAATGGTATTGGGTTGTTTCAGGAAGGAAAGCTAGCGATGAGAAGGCCGCGAAAGGAAGGAAGAAATGGTCTACTCCTACCTGTGCCGTTACTACCTGGGCAGGACCACGCTCGAAGCCGGCTGGTTCAACGACAGGTCCAAGCTAACCTTCAGCTGGTACGTCGCCATCCAACGCATCAATGCATCACTTATATTGCTATTGCATCCTCGCCCCCTCAGACGATGGTGAAGCCAGGCCATCATTGCGGTTGCGACGACGACAGCATACTCAAGCAGTGGATGCGTCTAGTTCGTAAAATCAGTACCCAGTGTGGTGACGAAGGTGCAAGACCGTCTAGATCTAGGATTTGACGATTTCGTTGATTTGCCTGGTCTATGAGTAGATTATGAGGAAGAGGGCTTCTTGACTGCGTTGGTTAAGAAGCTTCATCGACTGTGATGTAGAACGTGAAGCTAGACCGCACACGATCGATGTACTACGATACCCAAATCCAGCAAGGGTCGAACATCGACTTCAAATTCCTGTGCAGCCGTCCTTTTGCCTCGACTTAGCCTTCGATTTAATTTTGAATTTTTGAATACTTATTTATATTATTTTTGCAGTGCACGCGGGAAATTTAAGTTGGCGACATTTCGTCACCGCAGGATGAGCCATCCCCATTTCGAACGCTACTCGTATCTTATTTCATTCAATCACTTCATACTTCTCTCTACCGGTTACATGTTATTTAGGCCTCTCGAAGTTGGTATTCGATCTCACGGTCTGACTTGCTATATATGCACATATTTCAGCCCCCAGGTTCGAACCTCCAAAGCCGCTGCCAAACGTATATTGTGTGCATATCTCGTAGCCGAATCTAGCAGCTGTGTAAACATATTTAATATCGGACAGCCGCGTATTGAATAATAATACTGGGTGGAGAAATCGAGACTGCGGTGTTGGAGAGACTGAGAGTCTTGAAGCTTGACCAGTTGACAGCCGTGCTGCTTCCAAGCGAAACAGTCCTTGAAGTATTGAACCAGGAAGATGTTTTCTTAACATCCGTCTCACAACCATATTGACTTCGAAGGTGAGGTTGGGGTTCTTAGGAGCACTGATTATAATGATGATTACCATCCTATGAAGGATAACAACTTACACAGTGAAGTCACTACGCGGCGGGCACGCGGGAAGTGAAACAACAAATATTTACACACGTCGCAAATGCCAAAGGTGTTGATAAGGATGTATCCCCAGTAGTAACCAGCTTTTTATAGCTATACGGATACATGAGGTGTCCGAAGAGGTGTTGGGTGATAAAGCGCTCAGGCTCGGTGAGAACTGCTTCTGCTGCCAGCGGTTCTAGGCTGCTGAAAACTGCTCCAGGTAAGTAGCAGACCATGGAATGACTTGGCAGCAAAAATGGCATCCTAGCAGATAGTTTTTTACGACGTGAAAGTTCAGATCAGTTGATTGCTGTTGAAATCTGTTGTATTGAGTGCACTACTGCTTACAATTGCTGTATCTATGTCTCTTTATTCCGAATCCTTGAAGAATAGCGCAAATATGAGCACCTCGAATGGCAGACCTCTGTTCCTCACTGTCCCTAGCTGCCCAGTCCACTTCACGCTCTCCTCTGCCCCATTCAAATCCAACACAAGACGATAAGTGTGAAAGGGCAAGCGGAAGTCGGGCAGCAAGGCGCGGAGGGAGTTGTACGAGTGAAGCCGAAGGAGAGTACGAAAGTGAGATGGAACATATAACTCGGAAACTTTCGAATATGAGGGAAGGTGATACTATAGTAGAAACCAGTTAGTGTAATTCGGTGGGATTAAAACTACTACTCACCGGCACCCTCAGAAACATAAGATGTCCATGAACGGATTTGCTTGCTGCCGTGCGATGATTAGACTAGTAATGTGATAAGAAAACGTATTTGCTCGCAGTGGTGTACCTATACTGCACATATGGACGCGTTGGACGCATAAAATATGTGTTGAATAAGCATATGTGTCTTAACGGAGTATACACGTCTCGCGGTCGTGTGCGTGCTTCCTGATCGGTAAACTCTTGACTATCCGATATTAAGAATAAGAATGCTTGCTATTGTCAACATCAATAGAAATAGAATAATGGGAGGCATATGGAAGGCTGATGGAGGAAGTGGGAGATGGTGGAGGTACGAAGGAAAGGAGCGAGGAGTCACCCACTTGGGCAAAGGGTATAGTTTAGTACCATGTCACAACTGGTCATCACGCTGATGAAATGAAATATGATTTGGAGATATTCATGGAACGTAATGAAAATAATTGTCCGCTCTAGATTAAATTAAATATAACTACAACTCTGTTTTGTTCTGAACCACCAATTTGCAAAACTTCGAGAAATTTAACGAAATTGCTGCCTTCGAAAGAAATAATTGGGATACAGATCTGCTGATCACCAATTTCAGCAGGTTGAGCTGATCACAACCTCTGTTCAGCAGCCGCCGACAGCCTCCGAAAGTTGGCAGCAGAAGCAGTTCTCACCGGGGCTCAGGATCCAAGAGGAACCGTTTTTGCCGTGCGTGCATCGGCCCATTTAGCCAGTGATGATGATGATGAATTCAATTTTTATAGTTACTGTTTATGCCAATTTCGGCCCATGTATCAACTGACATGAAGTATCTAGTAGAGTGAATTGAGTCTAACGGTTTAAGTAAAATGAATAATATAGTTTATGAAAGGAAAGAGTACTGCATGCCCATAACGGGGAGAGTTGGTTTGTGAGGGTTCGGAACGTCCGATAGCCATGTCAAATAGGCTTCTATCCAATGAGAACGTACTTTTGCCAATCCCAACAACTGACCCAGTCTTGATCCTGTCGAGGATTCGACTTTTAAATGGACTATCTAAGCAGCATGTGTGTCAATAGGAAGTAATCAACTGGGCTTTAATATAACATACCATCGGTAATCTTATACATCTATTTTGTCATACCACGGGCTATGCTCCAACCCCTTTTCCCCATTCCGGCGCATAACCTGTCCATTGCACGTACTTGAGCAATGCAGACAGCAGTGGTTGTATCCTGGCCAGCTGCAGAAAGTTTGAGTATGAGATCGAAACAGTGCTGTAACCACTGCTCCATCGACATGCCTCCGACGGGCGGAAGCGGCGCAAGGCGTTCGTCGATGTTTACATTGTCGTAATTTGTTGGCCATGGTCCCTGCAATCAATAACAGAGTCAGTACCAATACCGCTACATATTAAAGCTTATTAAAGTTAACCTTACCAATTCCATCCCGTTCTCGCCCTGGGAGCCTCCAGCCAGCAATGCTGGGTTGCAGTCCTCTTCTATCTCTACCACTATCATGCCCTCGTTATAATTATCGCTTGTGAACCCGTAAAACCATGACATACCATCATCATAATGAGATGGGGATGGAGGAGTTTGATCTACATAACCAGTGGTTGGTACGGTAACACAAAACGGGATGGAGGATGATACATACCAGCATCAAATGAACCGCCCCCTTCTTCATCGAATGGATATCCATAGCTGTGATCGCTTTGAGTGTCACCTAACCTAGGTGTCTTGGTGGAGGGTGAGAGTAGAGCTCCGCCGATATGGTCACCGACATGGCCGATATGGTTCGGTGCAGCTAATATAGCTGTTAAAGCTTGCTTGTGATCATTCATATCAGCGATCTGTACATATAGTATTAGTAAAATATTTATAATGGACTGTAATTATATAAACATACTTCAATTTCACTTATTCTCGACCAAGCCAGTATCCCACAAAGACCCATGTCGGGTTCCCACTTCAGAGGGATATATTGGGCCTGTCCCACCCGTTTCTTTCGAACTTCATCAGCATCCTTGATAGTCTCCATTCCACATCCCATCATAACTTCGTAGTCTTTTTCGTTTGTGCGTGAGATATCCCCGGCGCGTCCTAGAGAAGGTTACCAGACGTTAATAGGAGTAAATGAAGACTAAACATTAAACCTACTTCATATGACTTTTTAACAGTCATTATTTCCGTCAAAGCTTGGGGGGCTAAAGCCACATATTCTGTCGTTCCGGATGCTCCTATGTGGATTGGCGTGTTGACTTGAACCAGCTACACCTGGCATCGACCACTGGGATCCGAAATCATAAATGATACTAATTGATTAATAAGTGAATACAGTTAGAGATATAATATTAGCCGATGTTACTCATCGGTCCTATTGCTAGCAGCCTTCCAGGTTGGTCGAGGGACGGGAAGAAGACTGGATGATGAATACGCAGAATCTCTGACTATCTTCCGAGGGCTGACAGAAGGAGTGATTGCAGGAGCCTGGATATCATCTTACAGCCTAGATAAGCTAACAGCACGGAAAATTGATTTGGTTGCACATACCAGTTGAGCCACCCTCAGGAACTAGCTGTCCGTCATCCTCCTGTACCATGTTCTCATCTTGGGAGCCGGCCGCGGCGCTTCTAGTGAACCTAACATGGGCATTCTTGAGGATGCCTTTGAGTGGCTGGGGTGCTGGGTCTCGAGGCGGCTGAAGGGTCTCGAAGCGGCTGGAGGTCTCGAGCGTTTTGAGCGCACTGTCGATACGTATGATCGATCAGCAAAACGTTCCCACGCAGAAGTCTCGCATATTAATAACATACCCTCGCGTCGCCTCCACTTGTTTCTCTTGGTGTTCCTTTTCTTCGGCAGCTTTGTCAGCGGAAGTCTTGCGAACGCGTTTCTTTTAAGACGCTTTTCATTATTGCCGTCGGCCGGTTGGCTACCAGTGGACGTGACTTTATTCTTCAAAGACCTCGTTGTACGACTTGGAGGAGGCGCTACGGTGCTTTGCTGCTTCTTTTTGGGCATGGTGCTGTGCTGATAGCTAGGGTAAAGAGACAGATAGTACTATTGTATTGATGTTTTTTAGTCTACCAACGACATCCAGTGGCCGACAGTGTGCTTATAACATGCAACCATTATAAGCTAATATTGCGGAAACGGCCGCCGTTGTCTCCCAGCAGGTGCTACCGTCGTCCACCGGTGGCCGCCACCGGTCAGACTGGTCGCGGAAATACTCAGTTTGCCCGGCAGCACTTGAGTGGAGTGAGTTGTGACCTCGAGTCTACCAATTTTCTCAGACTCAACGAACACGAGGACGGTGATGATTCCGTCAGATTTGCTGTCAGTGGATAATATTTGTTCTCTTTGAGTTACTAAGAAATTGGCGAGGCCTGCCAAGTAGGCTGCTTAGCTTGTGGTTTCACCATGTAGGTACTATTTAAGTACTCATCTCCAGACGGAGTTGCTGGCACGTAACAGATTCATCCATCCGAACAGAGTTGACGGGCAAAAAAAGGTTCACCGCAATAATCAACGTGATGGGCAGGGTGCAGGATTCATATAAGAATTGTTATTGTACAAGAAGATTACAAGTACATAATCACCATTCTTTGTCCTTATAAGTAATTAAGCCGGTTTTCATCTGAGAATTTAGGCCTTGGCAAAAATAAGGCCTTCCATCGTTGCTGTACCAAAGCGCTTGAGGGTCTCCTCCACAGTTCCACCTCTCTTACGAATAATATTCCCAAACTGCTCTTTAAACTCCCCAAATGCCTCCTTGTATACAACTTCACGGAAATATTTCTCAATAGGCATCTTTCGGACCGTCAGTCCAGACCACTGTTTAGCCCAATGGGGGCGGGCGTTCAAGAGCTTGCCATCGTTGTCTGTATAGGACGTCCATTTATCCGCGAGTTCCTGGAGGCAGGATTTCCAATTGTCTTTTGGTGTGGTCGTTGTTGTCAAAACCTCAATAGAGATAGTACCGGCTTCGTTTCCCTTCTGAGGTGCCAAGATCACGTTGGAGCCCCCTGTAAGACGCATCTCCAAGGCGACTCGCACGGGTGCATCCTTCCGACTATACATGATTGTTATTGCGTCCCACCTATGTATAGTTGAGTCGTCATTATTGGCAGATAATTAACATAATACTCACCATGCTTTCTGGATAGTCGTGTAGTCTTTGCCTCCAGAAGTCGTCTTTGGGATGGGAATTTCCCACTCACTATCCAAGCAACGGAAGTTTTCTAGATAGAAGTCATTAAATATATTCACTAACGGGAGTTTAAAGAATCCTTACGAATGCCTCGTCTAAAGTGTAATGCCTCGCTCACAAACGTTTTGATGGCATTTGCAGGGTTGGTGACATGTGGAAGACTCCACATCGCTGCGCGTCCAAGAATGTAAGCTTGATCCTGACCCGAAAGCCATTTAAATACGGGGAAATTGACGACGGCCTGAGCAAGAGTTCCTTGGATCTGTATTAGGGAAAAGAACTCAGTCGTAATCGAGCAAAGTGCGAAAATGAGGTGTACATTCTGTGCTGTCACGCCATCAGGTTGGAGGAAACCATCTCCGGGATAGTTCTGTATGTTCACATCGGAAGAATTGATGGATCGTTCTAGAGAAGAATATAAGGAGTACGATCGTTTGTTATGTCAAAGATCTACTCACTACTCCAAGTGTTAACCCAGCAATCTCGTTGGTATGGGAACCAGAACCATTCTAAATAGTAATCTTTCTCGATACGTTGAATAAACTCCTCTTTTGCTTGAGCCAACTGTTTCTCGGTAATACCGTCAGCTTTCATCATACTCCGGACTTCATCTGGAATCTGGTAGCCTTCAGGTGGTGGGATGGCAAGAGCGACATGCTTCTTGACAGGCATCATATCCGTCACGCCCATTGTGTCCAATTGCAGAGTCAAGGACACGACAACACCCAACAATCCGAAACAACCGCTAGCGGCACGGAGCTCAGCAGGATCATTCACGATCTGCAAATCTCCTTTGGCATCCACATACTGGACTTCGACTACCAGATCGGACAGCGTTGTCGTCGAGAGACCGGAACCGTGGCAAATTGGAGCATTGGATCCGCCGAACGTAATTTCGACCATAATCACGTTGAATGGAATACACCATGTTCTGTTGGCAAAACTCCAGGCTCGCAATTGCTCATTGGTAGTCCCGGCCATGATGTTGCAGAACATATGACCTTCAGGCGGCGTTCTTCCTGCAACGCTGTCCACGAGTTTGATCCCAGATAGTTCGCTCTTCTGAAACCATGATGGTGGAGGGCTCTTGTACGGTATGTCAACCAAAGTATCATAGGGAAGGAACATAATGATGATATCGTTTTTTGATCCGTACAGGTCACTTTGTCCTTCTCAGCGCGGTTCTTATAAATGCTAAAGGAAGATGGTGGACGTACCTCCAGGTATGACGGAAGCCAGATACTCTAACCTTTTTGCCTTCTTTTGCTGCCCATCTCACAACTTCTTGAACTCCTTTGATGGAGCGCACGACAAGTGTCTTGCCTGGCTGAAAAGTAACTGTCCCCCCCCAGTTACTGAACACTGGAGAATCACCGCCGCCAAACACTCCATGCGATATCACCATCACTTCAGTGTTATCATCCAAACGCGGCTTCACGGGTTGTTCTCCTACTTTTCTTATCTTAATTTCTGGTTCACCGAAGTTGAAAGGGGCTTGATGCGTCATGATACTGAGTTTCGCAGGGAGCGTCTGGTTGTACTCCTCCGTATAACATTGCATATCATAGATTGCTTTGTTGATTGCTTCTTTTTGGTCTTGCTCGGGAGTCTCGGAAGCCTTCAATATCGCTATCAAAGGGTCGAGACGGTTGTACTCGTCCCCTTCGGCCTTTTCCTTCAGTCGTCTCAAAAGATTAGCTTCCTATATGCAAGAGATATCAGCATTAAGAAGAAAGATAACAATCGTCCCGTACTGACATAGAGTGCTCCATCAGACTGGTCAGTATGGTCTTTAAACCCCACGTATTTCATATCGACATCCATCTAGGCAGGGTCAATTCTGCAGACCGGCATTGAACGCGGCGGTAATAACGTACTGCATGGACTGGGGCTTGAGGAGTGTCAGACATGGTAATCGAATCGATAAAAGTGTTCTAGAGCGAAGGACTCGATAAGCTCTGGAAGGACTTTGGATGGTTGCGTTGACTGATAAATCTCACCCTTTATAGGCTCATACTAAGCGAACCTCATAACGATAACTGATCTTGGAGGCCCAAAATGGTCGGCATCTCACGAAACCCGAATGTATTAAGGCCAGGAACAATTTAATAAGTAGCCTCAGGCCTATGTACAAACGAAGCCCCAGAAGCCCGTAACCCAATTGACGGAACTTAATGTCTGAAGTTTGAAGTCCGATGTCTGTGGCTTTAAGCTGGCGCCCGTGGGGCACCGTAGAAGCCGCCATTTTGATGTTCCCGATAAGGTATGCATATGTCCCCTTAAACGTGTTCTCTGGCGTACACAAATCATACAGATGGGCAGATTGATGATCAAATGGTTCACTACAGAGGAGAGCTGTCATACAAGCTCAATGTCAATAATGTTTGGGAATTAATACTGGTGCAGCTGGCTATCAACCAAATGGTGCGACTGGCTATTAACTAAATGGGACATCACCCACGCGGCAAATACGGTTCTAGGTCTCTTTTGATGACTGCTTTATAGAAGCTTTGTTACCTTATATAATGGGATGATCTCTTATTGCAGTTTATTTCCTTTGGTTGTGTTTCTTATACGTGCCTGGAGGGCCGAGGCCATTACAAGTATGCTCATGAATCTCCATTCACAGTACTCCGCAATAGGGTACCTTATGAATGCAACTAACAATAGGGGGTGTCAGAGTGGACAGCTTTCGCAGCTTTCGTGTCAGCTTTCGTCGTCGCTGTGGGATTTGGTAAATTCCTCGGAAAGGTCCGAAAGCGGCTTTCAGCTCTGATCTTCCCGCTTTCGCGAAAAGAATACAGGGTGATGTGGCCTGCGGTTTATCGTAATTCAATCGCTTAGAGTAATAAGAATAGTAAATAACTTTACCGGAGAAATTCTGTAAGATTGAATATGATCTCAAGCAGTCCCGTATAATTCATCGAATCACTTATCTCCACAGACGATTCCACGGTTCGAGTAATTTAGAAACCTCTGAATCAATTCGGTTCCACAGACAGAATCTGTCAAATGGTATCAAAACCTTTGTTCCCAACCACTTCAATCCTTTTCCAGTGTAATAACCAGATCCTGGGACTCCCGATGACATACTTGACACCCCAAACATGCTGGAAAAAGTCTTGCTGGAGATGGTGAGAATACTTTATTGATCGGAAAAATCCTGGATGGGTGATCCTGGAGCCAAGCGCAGGAATATAGTGTCTGGTGGGTATGTAATCACTGCGTCTCCTTCGCACTAAGAAGTAATAGCTTAGGTAAGTTAGCGAGCAAAAGTCGAATTGATGGAACATACGAGAGCATCAACCCATATGGAAAATTTATCTTCGTTAACTTCCCAATGCATCCCAGGGACTGTCTCTAAAGCAAAGTGTATGGCCTACTTTATCGCAATACAGATGTGACCCGAGTTCCTTGCTATAATATAGACGTGATTTCTGCTTCATCTATTGTAATGAATAAGTACGGGCTAGGGTTTAGTCGGACCGTGAGTGGTAATCTCAACTCTGCGTGTCTAATAATAGTTGTACTGAGCGTTGTTTCGTGTTCAAGGATCTTGAGTGGGGGTTCAACGTCTGGGAGAAAGGAAGGGGGAACCGAATATAAAGCCCTCCACAGCACTGCATGTTATAATCAACATAGTTTTGAAATCATATGTCCACTTATCTCTGTACAGACGCAAGTACTTACGAATTATTTTCGCAGTGAGAAGATGTGTTACTTGAAGGAAGTCTCTACTAATATAGAGTACTGGCAATGTCCAACCGGCACTTGCGTATCCACGGGTATGTCTGTAATAGCCTGCCAATGCTAGCTCCGTGGAGCGGGTAAAACATGATAAATTTACATAATTATGAACCTACAGCCTTACCTCCCGTATCCCAGATCTCCCAACACGGTGAATGGGTTGCGCATCAATTAGCGACGTATCATCACCAACTTGAGCTACAGATGAAATGTTAATTCTCCGCCTGACGTGCCTAATCCTAAGGGTACTAAGGTGTGTACGACTTACCAAGGATTTCTACAATACCACCGCCTTATTTTTAGTTCCAGACCATACATGACAGTTGACATCTTCCTCATATTCTTCCATATTATCGTCATATGCGGTGTACATTACTGATATAAGACCTCCGCGAAGTTGACGAGAACGAACTACGGCGGATGCCACCCGATAATCCGATGGAATTATTAACTGGTTGTGAGGTTGAGTATGGAGATTCAAATGGAGTAGATCTTAATATTCTAAAGGCGAAATGGGGGCTGGATGGATGTAAATGAGGACGAGATGGCCCAGCCCCTCTGACTGAAGAGAGCCATTATTGGGTAATAACCTGAACGGTGAGCTGTACTTTAGCTTAATTATTTCAAATGACACATACAGAAACACATACCTTAAACTGTATAGAGGATATAGTTGATGTCCTAGGCGTTTTAGCTCTCAGCATTAAGCACATCTGCTTCGCACATCGTACCTCAACGCCATTGTCACGATACGGGATGCGATAAAGGACTTACAAGGGACATGTAGTAACGTTATGCCATCTAAATGAGCACAGTTTTGAGGGGATTTCGTCGAGGCCGTTAAGAGGACCAGCATCGCAGAACTTGAGGCGGACGTTCGGGTGAGGCCGGATACCCACGCTCACGTAACAATGATGACGTCATCCAACCTGACTCATCTCCTCCGCAAGTCTCTTACTCCCGGACTTCTACATGGTTTGCATCAATAGGTCCTGGAGCTTTGGATTGGCAGGCGAGTCACGAGTTGCCTTCTCTCGATAAGCATAATCTCACATCTTATCACACGGCAATTGAATTTAAGTACAGATGGATCATGAAATGTTTAGTACTTAGCGCTAAATCTTACCAGATCCGCAAGTCTTCATCGCCTTTTCGAAGTTCATTCGAGGTTATTGGGGTATGAGGATACGACGTATTTCTTCCTAGGAATTGATTGATAGGTAAGTCTAGTAGTATTATATGAAGCTCAGAAACTCAGAAGCTTCGGTAGATTCTCTGAAAAAGCATTCCAGCCAAGAACTATAGCGAAATTCCACGCGTACGTCCTTTTTGTGGATATTGAGATATTGAGGCGGTGTAGCCAAGTGGTTACGGCGATTGATTAGAAACCAATTCCTCTTTGAAGGCGTAGGTTCAAATACTGCTATCGTCGGATTGGTTTTTGCTTGAAATATTAACCCTTCTCTTCCCGCCTAGCATCACGGATCGACTTACGAATGAGCCTGCATCAGTAAACTCGGTTTGATGTCCCGGCCGATCCTGAGTGATCCGGGAACACTGTCTATTCATTTGGGGCGTCTCAGACGCCCTGGACAGCGATGGATCGGCTCGGACACGCGGGAACACTGCACCCAGTTTACTGATGTGAAGATTTCCTTTTTTTTTGTCTCTATTTATTACAAGTACATCTCCCGTCTTCCCGTCATCGATCCAGTAATGCATTGGATCCAAGACTAGGTTCCAGATGGTGGATTAGTTGATCATAATGGTGCCATCGCTTCCATACTCCATACTGCTCTCAAATGATAGCTTATATTTGGTGAAGTCCAATCTACATATGCTTTTTATTGCGTCTACAAGTAAATTATCTGATACATCTCTAAGATTTCATAGATAATTCCCGAATCCCTTAAATATAGTTGCTTTAGACGGCTTTAGGAGCTTCAGCCGCAGCTTCAGCCGCAAGACATGCAGCGTCGGTGGAGATGCAGTGGCTGCACTAGGATGTGAGCATCATTTAAATTCCCTAATTGTATGACTTACGGAATAATAGTCTCAACCGCGCCGGGGTCGGTAGCAAGATTGGGGAATGGTAGAGGGCAAGCTTGCTGAATATCCCTCCTGGTCTTGGTGGCAGGGAAACTGCATAATCGTTCAGACGCACAGTTCGATCATTTTCGTCGGGTTTAAACTCACGTAGCGGGCTTCTTCACAGCGGGTTTTGGAATGGGGACGACTTCAGAGCAATCGATGAAGTTGCGGCTGTCTTGGCCGACAACTGCGAGCTTGGCCATGGCGGCCCGGAAGGCGGCAGACATCTTCTCTTGTTCGTTGATGAACCCTTGCCAAGTGCAGGCACTGTTATTATTAAGAATTAATGCAGAATAGGGAACAATTCTGGATTTCACTGACGTGCGTGGATCGCGGGCAAGAGCGAAATCAGATTGAAGACGCATTTGACCGACGTTCAATCCTTTACCAAGGGGAAGAGGTGATTCAACTTCACCACTGTTATTTGCGGATCCGGGGAAACCAGTGCCCTTTAGCAAAACTTCGAGAAAAACCTGAGTGTCGAAAGTGAAGGGAGTGGAATCGAAGGGGGAAGCATTGATTGTAGGGTCGACCTTGTCAGCCCTGGCGATTGTATGCGATGCAAGCAATGCAACGACTTCCTCGGGGGTAAATCCAGCCGCGTCGTTGAAACGGGCTAGGATCTTGGTGATGGAGTCCGATGGCTCAGGAATCAAACCATCGGGAGCAGGTGCTGTTGCGTTCGGACGACCCAACAAGAATTCAAGGCGGGGAGCACCAGGGCAGTTGGAAATGCCCACAGCACCGGCGAATTGAATCAAATCACCAGGACTAATTTTGTGAGAAGCCAGGAATGGAGTGAGGGCGTCGACGCTATCGATAATACCATTGTTAGCTCCGAAATTTGGCTCGACCGTTGGGAAGACAAGCATGGAACCATCGGCACCTCCACCAGCAGGCTTGCCCTGACGTTTCAATGCCGGAGAGAAAGCGATAGCATCGTCTAAGAATTGTAGTAAGTACCTATTGTGTATCTATCGCATAAAATGATGCTTACGGAAAGTCAAGCGGACAACTTCATGAGTGTCTTCACCGCACTCATTGTCGAACCTACTTCATCCATGAAGTCTGAGATGACAATACAAAAAATTAAATAACTCACAAGTTTGCTTGGAGGTCATCTCTAAGAGCGAACAATGAGCAGCAAGCAGCGTTCGAAGCCTTGTTCCCGTCAGGGCAGTTGACAAGCCTCGGTGGCGCAGCAACAACGACGGAGATCAAAGAAACGAAGGCGAAAAGATATTTGAAAGCCATTGGAGTCTCCTGAAGCTGTGTTGCTCGAATTGTCTGCTACTCTGTTGAGTGCTGGAGACTCTCGAGACTCTTTCCTCCCTTTTATACCGAAAGATCCCAAAGCTGTGTCCTTTCTGTTGAGAAACCCTAGTATGTTTTCGACATCCTTTCCGGCTACCTCTGCCAATCTGAAAGCTGTTATCCGTCGCATTCCGAGTAAGCCTTCTTCCCAGACAAATCAACATCGTCCATGATGGTTTTCCGTGGGAGGGAGCAGAAAGCATTCCACATTTACCGGCGTGCATGGCCATGTATGACAGGGACAGATCAACTTTCCTATTATGTAACAGGAACAGAAGCAGTTTTATTTCTTTGAAGAAACATCTTTGCAGATGAAGCCAGTACGGATCTCAGGTTTGAGAGTGATTGATCGAAGGAGACCCTTCTGTCGCATAAATAATTGACAAGGATAATATTTCTACCATGTCCTAGACATGCATCAGTTACCAAGATTTTCGTTCAACTAGGATACCCAGATTGCTCGAGAAGTTGCCATAATTCAACTCGACTTTGGACAAAAGGAGGGTAACTTCTAGTAAACTTGGAAGGATGATTGTCCACGGATACAGGATTGCAGAGTTTAGGTTATGGAATCCATTTTACCGAAAGAATGGTATGTCCTAAGCCGGAAGTACACTGAGAGCAGGCGAGAGATGGACATCGGTTTATTGGTGGACATTTAAAGACACTGTGTCATAAGTAGATAAAAAAACAGAGTGCCAAGACAGCAGAATCACAATCTAAACAGAACAGTTTGCCTACCAAGTATTAGTTGTATTAGGCCGCGGCGGATTGGTTAATTTTGATGCGCCCGTGAGAGGAACCAGGTACTGCCGTGTACCCCATCCCACGGTACGCTGTAAATCTTCAGGGTTGTTGTTCTGGTATTGATCATCCAACATAATTTACCCATGTTTATGAACGGCTCAAAATGCAAGACAGTCTGTACCATTGTTATGGTGTGGTGCTTAGCGCTTACTTTGAAGTTGAATTTCATGCACTGTCCGACAGACCCGATGTGAAGCTATAACATAGATTCGAAATCACCAATGCAATGAATATTTATTTCTAAGTAAGGAACTGATTGCTTTTTTTTCTCGAAATTTCAAACAGATCGACCATTGTTGCGTCTTCTGATTTTTTCGTTGAATATAGCTATTCTATTTTGAAAAGACGACGGATGTATCCAAATAGATATCCATAAAAAGATCTAATTGGTCCGTGGATTGGGTTTACGACCATATGCGTGGCTGTGGTAAGATGCTCATTCACACCCAGCCCTCCGTCTAGAGCTGCTCCAAGTCAAAGGAGTGCTGACGATACCACTCCTGAGTCTCTTGAGGGTCCATAGATTCACAATACTGGTAACGGGAGTCGAATTGATGATGTCTCAGGTGTAATTCACTGCAAACCGGTGTCTGGGTGAGTAGGAGGCTGTTCTTTCGGTGAATCCTGATAATGCCAACTGCGTAGGCTGAAGGCTTCCCCGATTTCATCGAAAAAAGATGCCCAATCCGGGGCACCGTACAATAATGACGAACGAACAAAAGGCAGTCGGCGAACTCATATGACCATCAAGAGTAGAATAGAATATTTAATTTACCCACTGGTTTATCCAGAAAATTTTCGCGGAATTGAATAAGACGGCCACGCTGTCGAAACCAATTTATTTCAAAGATAACGCTCCACAAAAAAAAAAAAAAAAAAAAATAAAATTTTTAATTTAAAAAAAAGCCCTCCTATGAAAAACTGGGCCGCGAGAAAAAGTCTTTTCCCCCCCCCCCCCCCCCCCAGAACTCGAGTATCTGGCCACTTTATCTCGATATTTTCTAATAGAATTTCTTAGAATATCCATAGGACTATATTACATTAAATCAGGGAAGAAAAATAAGCAGTGGATGGAGAGATACTAGAATAGAAAAATGTGCCAAGACATTGTCATTTTACGCACGACATCCTGTCCCACGCACTTATACTGTCATTTACATTTCAGCCTTTGCATATTTTTTAATGTAAATCGATGATAGTATTCCTTTATATATTTTATTTTTACAATAAAAAATCCGGAGCGAACAGTGATGATGCGATGGCTCCAGAAAATGGACAAGCCGAACACGCGACATCCTGTCGCGGCAGAGTAGTCCTACGCTTGATGATCGTATCGTGCCTCGCAATAATATACAATTGTTTCGGGTATGGGCCAGGTACACCAGTGATTGCGCCGTTTGCAGGAGATTATCTGAATCATACGTGATAAATCATTGTCTGTTGCTCTCGATAACAATGAAAGAACATATTACACACCTGATAATAAAACTTCAGGGGAGCGCAAACATCTTCATTGTTCTTTCCGCTCCATCCGCGCCATTACCATGGCAACGACTCAGCAAGAAATAAACCCGAAGGTTGATACTTATACTTAGATCTGGATTAAAATCAAACTAAAAGAATTTGGAATTAGTATTTAGAATTCTAGCTTTCCGGTATGGCACAGGAACATATGGTTTGTGTTGGATTTGCGGAAAGAGAACGTGGAGGAGGAGGAGAAGGGACGTTCAAACTCTGCCGGCTTCCGGTTGTTGTTACCGGATGAGTCAGCAAGAACTGCTGAGTCTGAAGTCGACGCCCATGTAAGTATACCCACATTCGTTCATTTAACTCTGTATTTCTGACTTAATCTTATCCTAATTCCATGCGAGACTTTTCACAAAGGTCATGATCGAACTTAAGAATAATTACCTTTCGTGTCTTTAGGGTGGCTGGTGAGTTGCTTGTCGTGATTTCGCTCGATATGTCTAATCTAATCTCATATTATATAGTGATTGTATTTGTAACGGAAACCAAGTGAATGAATGATAAGTGGAATCATATGACAAGGAAGCGCTGGGATAGTTCGTGCGTGGAGTGTATCGGTACCTCTGCAGACTATTTCGGTTGCTTTCACGAAGTTAATTGATTTTCATATAGCTGCTGTCGGATATATATTCATAGCACCGAATTAACAATTTCTTGAGATATAAATACCCTGATTCCGTTTATCAGATTGGCTTGATGCTAAAGCACCCTTGACGGCTAGGATTCAAGCATCTTCTCCACACACTTCATGTAGGCATTAAGCTCCTTTTGTGAGATTTTTGACTTATTAGCGTTGCATCTTATAGGGAAAGGTAGTTAAATTAACCATCTCGGCATCCCCGTACACTCGAAAAGACGAAATGCTCACCTATTCGCTTCACAAGGAACACCGCCGCTCATTACGACCTACCAATCCTAGATCCTTACGTCGAACCTGCGCGTCGTCGCCCTCACCAATTGTACGCGGATTCAGACTCGGACACATCAGATCTCGAGGCCTTCCATTGTCTCGACCCGTCAAACCCTCGTACCCGTCGCATCTTTTGACTCCCTCGTGCCATTATATCACCGGCACGACCGACACCCTTTTCAGCTTTCGGCCTGAATCTAACAAACACGAACAAACAACGCCCATCTTAAGTCAGGAAGTCCAAGCACCTACAGGCACCTACAGAACTGTGTTCTCCGCACTATCATTTATGCATCCAGGAGACATGTAATCTTCTCTATTATGCATTCTGGTCAGTTTATGATAATCACGCTCAGAGCTCTCTCTCTCTACGACCCGAGATCATCCAACATTTTATTTGGCAAAATAGAAGTTGAATAAGTATCGTGCTGCTCTGTTACTGTAACAGTGCAATTTGCCCTTGTAAGCACTGTTCAAAGGGTTAGCCGTCTTTATAGTTAAATAGAAGAAGTATACAAGGTAATATTTCCTTCCTAAATAGGATCCCCTTTGAATACAATGAGAGGACCCAATTTGAGATCAATTCCCATGCGGCAATTCCATGTGGCGTTGGTGTGATACCTGCCGCGTGGAAACAGCATTGTTTTTCAGCACCCTTAAATTCTAGTCACTCATTTCGTGTCTTAGATGTACACCTACATCTATACCAACATCTCTATTCCTTCGACATGGAACATCTACAGCCTCCACGGTCCAAATTCTGTTACTTATGCGATGTTCGTATGGAAGATGTCTTTCTTCAGATCATTTCGCACATCGAAGATCCTGTTGATCTCTTCTCGCTCTCTTATACTTGCCAATGTGTTAAGGATCATATCTCATCCAGAAGCGTTCGTTGTGGTCCGAATGACTTGAACCTTCTCTGGAAGAAGCTGGCTGCAAACGCTGTAGTGGCTGCCGAGGTTTACCACTTCGAAATTGCATGGGGAGGGAAGGAACTAACCGGCATGGGTCCCAGCGCGGAACGCCGGGTTTGCTGCCTGCTCACGGGTCACCCTCGTGGACACAGCCACCTGTTGCACTTGCCCAGTCGCCCGTGAAACCTACTGGCATCTACAGTACGGCTATCACAGATAGGCGGAAACGTTAGGAGGCACACACATGGTTGTAGACACAGTGTTAATATAACCAGACAATATACAATCACGCAACTTTAGTATAATAGTACAATATAACACATAAGTAGACACATAACACATAGCTAAACTTCGTCATTATTGACATTATAGATGTAAATAGGATGTGCCTCTAATTCCTTCAACACAATGTAGGCAACTCGTCTGAGATCAAGGAGGCAACATAGCCATCCTAGCAGGTCACGGAGCAGTTAGATAGGCTCCTTTCCTATTGTGAGGGTTGTGGGGATGTGGGGGAATGAGGATGTTATTGCGTCAAAGAAGGCTTTGTGAGCGAGTACGAGGTATGTGCCAGGGTAGTATGTACGGGAGTATGTACGGGATACAGTGGTGCAGGGGAATGCGGGGAATGCGGGTAACAATTGCAGGGCGGGGGAAGCGTAGCATGGCCCATCACTCGGGGGAACAGGAGGAATACAGGGAGCGGGTAGACAGACGCGGCAGGGAGTCACGCCTGAAAGGTTGACCCGAAGAGGGGGCGACGGGCAGTTGCGAAGACACTCGTATAGGGAAGTGGTGCGCGAGAACGCGGACGAGGGCGCGAGCTGAGGCAGGTTTAAAGGAGAACGCGGACGTGGGCGTGAACCGATGTAGGTTTAGACGAGAACACGGACGAGGGCGCGAACCGAGCGAGAAATGGTTATACGCACCATTCTTTTGTAGTCTAAACTTCAGCTTTTGCTGGGATGTGAGCTTTGACCTGTGGAATGAATCACGAAGGTAAATATATCGCAGAAGTTACAGAAAGCGGATAAGAGTAAGTTCCTAATTGGTGGATCAATTTGACGGACAATTTAACCAGAAACTACGTTTACCTCGGATACTAGCTGTGCCGAAGTTTCATAAAACGTCAGAATGGGGTTCCGAGGTTTGGAGGTTTGGAAAGGGGAATGAGCCATTAAACTCACCCACCTTGATGCAAGCTATCTGCCATATGGCCAATCTTACCAGCTTCGTGTGCCACGGAGATCATACTTCTGGTATTAGACAGGTTTAGCAACAGCCACAGCGCCACACCGTGGCTCATTTTCGTTCAGCTGTTTATGGCTCATATGCAGTCTGTGGCTGTACATTGGCCCCACTGTGGCTCCAATAATTCTGGCAGTGGCTTTCAAATAGGGAGTTTCAGTGAGATTAATTGGGAAGGAGCCACAGTGGAGCCACAGCAGAGCCACAGCAGAGCCACACACAGCTAAACAAAAATGAGCCACGGTGTGGCGCTGTGGCTGTTGCTAAACCTGTCTATTATCCCTATATTTATATAGAACTCGGACCGCATGAATAGACTCCCATAGCAGGGACAACTTATCTATCCTGCCTCAAGGTGTCAAGGTAGAAGGCACCATTTAAATATTTATTACTCACCGAATACTTCGGACCAGGCAATCTATAAACTGTAGCATGTCGGCCTTCATCAGTAAACTTGGTAAAAACGGGCGCCTAATGGCTCGGTAACAAATTTTGGTTATTCTTATAGAACGACACAGGGATATCTTATTTATTTTTTGAGAACCTGGTTCATATGATCTGTTACCCTCTCATGACAAATAACTGGGGCCACCTATACAGTCTGCGTCGAGATATTGCTCATGCAAATTTTGCTATGGAAATGTACATAAGCTATAGTCAGCTATAGACGACTATGCTAGCAATCATAGCTGACTATAGTTTATGTACATTTCCATAGCAAAATTTGCACGGGCAATATCTCGATGCAGACTGTATAGGTGGCCCCATTTATTTGTCATGAGAGGGTAACAGATCATATGAACCAGGTTCTCAAAAAAAAAAATAGGGTATCCCCGTGTCGTTCCATAAGAATAACCAAAATTCGTTACCGAGCCATTAGGCGCGGGCTTTTACCAAGTTTCCTGATGTTGATTTCGTAGTCCGGGTAATTGTGGAAGGACTTGATGGAACTCAGGCAATATGCTCGAGCTTTGTTGGTAATCTCACACGATATATCCTGAAGGGATAGGTATGCCGATAAGACGCTATTGTATCCACAATGCCCATTAAGGACATCAAGGAAGCGAGAATCATGTTTGCCTAACATCCTAAATATAAGCACTTCCCAAGGGCGACAATATTTAGGACCGTCGTTTCCATTCCTATAAACGTCCGTTATGAATGTAATTCAATGTTAGAGAGCACGTACTCATGTAATCTGCGCTCTGCCAGGAAATAACCATATTTTAACATTTCCTGAGTAGGGGCCATGGCATTGATGTTAAATTGCATTAGACGGACGATAAGCGGTCCTATATTCCAATGAATCCCGGCAAACGGAGCAAAGGCGAGTTCAGACAGCAAAAGGAGAATGATGGTAGTGGAAGGATCGCTTTCATGGGACGGCTTGGAAGAATCCTTTTGGGCATTGCATCAGGAAAACGGGTAAAGGCGCCTAATCTTTCTGTAGAACTACACAGGCTACGAAATGACTACGGAAAATAACAGGTCACTATCGTTGCTAACTCTCGCTACGCCATTCAGAACGAACTCCGCTGGTTTGAACAAATATGAGCGTCAGACGACACATTGCAGCTTAGTATCGTGCCACTACCACCCATCCTCTCTTTATGGCCTCAAGGCCATTCATTTCCTCTCTTTGAACGAATCCACCATACGGTAATGTTATCAATTGTGTAGAGACTGTTAAAATGATATTGAACTCGCTCTAGAATTCGTTATCTACCACTTTCCATCGTTGACCATTAATGAGTTCATCCAATACTAACCTTTGGGTCTGTCAGCTGACAACGGACACAGTATCCAAGTCGCTTCATCTCAGTCATTATTGGTTGATGACTATGTTTTAGGAGAAGTAACCTGGTGTTAAGACATGCTGAGGAGACTTCCGAACGGACTTTAGGGTACGTAATTCAATGCTTTTCACTATCTGCTAGCTAACACAATCATGCCAGTTGCATTCTAACTTATAGGTACCAAAATGATACTGATAAACAGATAGAGACTTCGCAACAACCGCCGGCGCATCATCCTGTATGATCAATTGGTATGTTTTATCTCTCTCAAAAGATGTGTCCTAATTCTGGGCTCATTATGCAGGACGGCATATAGGGTTCGACGAGATCATGGTTACCCCCGGAGATTTGATGGCCTTACGTTTTCGCTTCAGCCTTATGTACCTGCTTGTGTTGTTGCTGAAGATTGCAGTTTTACTTGTTCTATCTGGTCCACAAATGTAGAAGTTACTATTAGTTCCTCTTGTGTTTAGCTACATTATATATCAATTTTACACATTTACTACCTAATCCTGCACAAAAATTACGGATATTAAATTGGAAGATTAGTAAATAAACATGGCACTATTGAGGCTACTGAAGCTAGAGACTCTATATAGTTATTCATAGCACCCGCAGCCGCTAGCATAGCGCAAAATCACCAGACTTCTAGGGAATCTATGGAGACTACCATAGTGTACATAAATTATAGAGGCTACGGTGTCTATGGACGCTATATAGCCTCTGTAGCATTTGCCAACTTTCCTTATGTGGCAATCGCCAAGATAAAGTCCATTGTATCTTGATCATTTCCATAACCACTTAAAAGGTACCTATCAGAGTAATTATTCAGCAAACATGTATAACCAAACGAGTATACTTACTCACAATGGGCACGCTTCATGATAAATATTATATAACCAGAGTGATACAGGGCGAGTCTTAGCAATCTCCACCACGGCGGCGATATTTATACCTGATGCGAATATAGCACAGACTTCTTTGGCAATCGCATTAACAGCCGTCGGATGGCAGGGTCTATACGGGTCAGGCAAATGTTGAATCAATAAGGAAGTGCCGCTCACCTAGACATGTTCGTCGCCTGCTCAATAAAGCCTAAGATGTCGTCTGTATATTTTTCCAACTCAGCTAGGCTAGGAAATGACTCTTGTGTCATCTGTTTCTCCCACCGGCTAGCCCTCGAGAGTAGACCTCGGTTCTTCCATCTCGGGAACGAATTATCTAACGCGGATAAGAAGGTGGCGCCAATGGATTGTGGAACTGGTACTAAGCAGGATTCGGGCGAAAGAAGTAAGAATCTATCAGAAACGTAACCGTGCAAAGCCTACCTTTTACTGAGCTCATAATACCATCGGGCTTCAAATCGGATATTTGAGTTTCGACTAATCTCTTTTTGCTTAGATTATCGGCAAACTGAAGAACTACCGTAGAGGGTGGTGATGTGTACGTAGCACGATTGTTCACCTTGATAATTTCAGTATCTTTCTCCAGAAATAAAATACAGTTTATCTTACGATTTCGCGCGCCCAGTCTGCGAGCTGTTCCTTAGAAACTGAGCAGTGATCGCCATCTTCTGTACGGAAGCAAATGGAGTGTCCGTCTGTATCACATTGCCATCTAATCTCCAGTCTATAGACGAGATACTCTTACTAGGCAGCTTTGAATTCTTCGGAAAGAGCCGTTGGCTAAGATAAGTAGTACACATCAATAACAAAAGAGTGAAAAAGAAAACGGTTATGAAAATGCGCACTTTGATCTCTACTTCAGACGACGAGGTGGACATGAGGTAACCCGTTCCGTGAACAAAGAAGGTCAGGTTGGGCTTAAGTATAGCAATGCGCTAACGAACACCAATCGGCACCAACAGATACCAACACTGAACAGGCACCGCATTGGCACCGCATTGGCACCGCATGCAAGATGGTAAGCCCGAATCAGCAAGTCTTGAAATAGGAGGACTCTTTAAAAAAATCAAAAACAGGTAGTAAATATGATTGCTACCAACCTCACCGATAATGTAAGTATCAGCCCGTGAAATGAGGTTATAGTGGAAGGGGGGATGGGAAGCAGCTGAAGCGGAGTTCAGGCGAGTGTCAAAGAATATTTTACGTATTGCCGATATGTCAGCGGGAATTATTTTTGCCGTCCCATCGCAACTTGGGGAGAGATGAAATCATCCAATCCTCGCGATTAGAGAAGTCTGAAAGACAAAGGCCAATGATTGCATATTCTTCAGGGAGTTGTTCTATTGGCAGAGCGAGATTTAGTTGGAAAATGAGAGACCGAGCTTTGGAAGAGGAGGAGGTGAAAGGCTGCCGTCAGTTGCAGCCTCACTGGGTGTCTCGGTCCAAGGATTGATAGGACCGATGTATATTCCTCGAGAACAATGAGAATAGTTACATGGTGATGACGGTAAGGTTAAACGATAATGGAAAATACTATGGAGCGTCTATCATTATGTCATCAAGCGGAACCTAATGTGTGTAAGTAATCCGGCAGGATTACAGGAGGATTAACATAGATATGGGGATAAAGTACTGAGCATTTCAACGTTAATTGAGTCATCGCTGCATTTTCTCGAGTAATATAAAAGCGAACCTGGTAATCTTACTACAAAGCTGGGTGAATAGGGGCTACAGTGTAAATACAGAAGGAGAAGTGCGAATTTGTCAAGCCAATAAAGATACAGGATACCAAAAAAAAAAAAAGAGATGAAAGTCCTAACAACTGGTGAATGAGTAAGCATCAAAACATGAAATGGGTAGAAGCGTTGGCTTTAATGGTTGGATATCTATATAAATGTCATTTGAATCTTTAATAGAGAGCGAAAGTGACTTCTCGTCTGCACAATTACTGGTCAGCATGCTCTTATGAAGGAATAAATTTCCGGAAGACGAACTTCCTTCCACCTTCGGCTGTAATGTGCCCCGCAATATTTTGACTTTAATCCAGCTAATAGATGAACGATAATCTTTTATTGCTTCGTCACCTAGAACAAAGCAGAAGAAAAAGAGCAGGCAGGCGGATGTAGATATCCACCACGGACTTCATATTAGAGAGGCGAAAATGGCATTCGGTAGCAGAAAACGGTGAATACCATCAATTCTGGAGAAATCAAGGTGTACATTGTGTCAGCTGAGGATTGTGGACACTCCATAGGTCTTGATATTATAAACAATAAGGTATATATACATCAGATGCTGCCTCATAGACCACGGTAATAGTTAAGAGCAGCAGGAGACGGATGTATCGCGAAAGGCCTTTGGAGCTAGCAGAATCATTCAAGCAAGCACTTAATGTGACGCGGTTCTAAAATAGATTGCGCAAAATAAGTCCTGCGCGACACATCAGTAGGTGCACCAATCGATTACGTGTGCATTTAAATACTTGTATATGTGCAACTAACCAAAGCAAGCAGCAGAGGAGTGATCCATATCAGCACCAAAGCATACCAATTGGACACAGGTGGCTCTACAGCCAGTGACCTCAGATATCAAACCGATGATCTTGTACAATGTAGTCTGCGAGATACTTGTTTCATAGATTTCGTATAAATTTCAGGAAAACAAGTGGGGACGGCGGAGCCGTTGGTTGGTTGACCAAAACATACCTGATAGATTTTGCGAGATTTCCTACCTATATGTAGGCCACAAAAGCACTCACAGTACGGTGCACTGGTCTTCTTTGGTTCACTTATTGAAAAAATTATCAACTGGTTTCAATAGTAGAAGCTGTAATATTCTTGTATAGAGGCATTACTGGACTATGCATGGACATGCATTTATGTCTTTGTGTAGTGTGTCATTTATTATTCTGCTGTGGACCTGGTCAGTGTCTTGGTGGACTTGAGCTATAATAAGGGTATTTTGTGATTGTGCAACCAACATTGACATATATTTTCACAGCTGAGTTGGTGTTATATATTCCCATGTATGATACTGTGGGCAGGCAAGGACAGCAATCCCAATCTACTCTCCCTCCATTATGTGTGTTGCACTTCCATAGTTCAGTATAATGGTAGAGGACAACAATCTATATCTGATATTCATGACTGACTGGTTTGACTCTGTCAGAAATCCATCTGTGCAGTGCCACGTCCATTTCTTAGCAAGTCATGATATCTTTAGATATTCCCTTTCATAACTATTTTTTGTTTATGGCATTGCTAATCCTATCAATGTAGAAATGGTCATGAGTTCATGGTAACTTGATTTCTCGTCAGATATTTATGACCACTAAATCTGCTTGAAAGATATCCTAAAGACCTGAATAGTGCAGAAATACTTGAGTCACTCAACTAAGAAACATCTAGCTAGGTTTCCTATCCTGAAGTGTAGTGAATATGACATACAATAACCACCAACTACCATAGAATTTTAAATGTTTTATTTACCACAATTTCGAATTTGCTGATCTTTTACCTTTTGTGTTAATTTATTTAGCGATGATAAATATTGTTGATATTCTCATTGACATAGTCCTGCTAATGTAAGTATTAGAAAGTTCTCCTCCGATAAGGCATGTAACTGTATGCATATATGACAGCTATGTGTCTCCACTGGCATTTCCAGTACCCTTAACATAGGAACTGCTTTTATAAGTGCTTTGTGAGGTCTCAAAGGTGTCACAACGATTTTTTAAGTGATTAAGCTTTAATATTTTTGCGGTAAATCTTTTTAATACTGAAGCAAGTTGTTGGACATGGATCTGTGAATTGGGGACGCAAGAACATTCTCGAAGCATTATATTTAGATATGGAATGTTAATGGATATCAATCTCTTACAGATCATCAACCTTTTGATTGTCACAGTCCTTTGACGACTGTGCCACGATGGCTTTGATTAGCTGGGTGACTGATGATAATAATTAGGCACGAAACAGCTCTGTAATATCTATTTGTCTCATAAACTTATAACTGCAGTCACTGGTACAATAGTAGGAGCTTACAATGTCAATGAAAGTAAGTAGTAGAAAAAAATCGTAGAAGAAGAGTGGAGCCGATGTATTGGGAATGGCTGTGAGGCGGACTAACCAAAAAAGGTGGTGGACCCACGTGGAAAAGTCATTATATTCCAAATACTATCAGACAGAAATAACGCACGCAATGTCATGAAGACGATAGGGAAAATAATGCAAAGAAAGGCTTCTGTCATCTGTTCCCTACGGGTGTTAATCGACTTGTCTGGCCGACGCCGAGCGGTGAACCGTTCCAATACTCGTAGGTTGCACATAGAAACGGCAGGAACACCGGCACTAAATCGGACATAAATTTTTGTCGCTGTAATCCATGAGAACAGGAATGGCAGTGTGAAACAAGGCACTCACTAATATTGCACCAGACAACTAACTTCACGTCGATATTATCTGATCAAGCGGCCGCGTTAATTCCACCGACCATGGTAATTACGAACAGCATAATGATAAGCATATAGTTGGAATGCTTCGGTGCTGGAAATCAAAACCATCAGATGTTATTAACCCTTAAAAAGTATTATAGCACTTACCCGGATGTGAGTGAGTAGAGATACTAAAGGTACTAATGACAGATGATTCCGATGGGTGCTAGTTCGACAACTTGCAGATCCAGAGTGTAGACCTGCTGCAACTGGCAAAAAGAATGGCAAGGACTCAAGGGGCATTGAAAGCTTTAAACAAAGCGTGTACATCCACCCTTATGAGGCATCTTCGCGGGAGTTTCTTGAAACAAGAGGCTTCTAGTTGGAGCTCACTAATCATAGATATCCTCTCGAATGATTATCAAGGGGAAAAAACAAAGAGAAGCCCTGCCAGGAAGCCACGTGTGACGCGGCAAGTTTGAGTGTATTTGAAAAATCATAGGTCATCTAGATATACAATCAGAAATACACAAGTCATTAAGAGAATACGTACTTATATAGTGCATGGTCGAAGCTTGGAAAATTTCCGCGGCTATGCGGAGTTCCAATCCAAGTTAGGTCTAACTATAATTAGCAAGGTCGAACAAACCTCATAAATATGAAAGGGATCAACCCATGATTTACACTCCTCCTTCTCCTCCCTGGTACCCACTTGTCCTAAGCACAATTAACGAATTTTATACTATATCAACCACGTGAATTACATAAGTAAATTGAGGGCTTATTCCACAAGGAATACTTATATAGGTACGTATAATTATAGTTTTGTTCAGGCAGTCGGGACTCGGTGCTGGAACGTTGACCTAGAAGAATCTTAGCACTTACCCCCATGAGAATATCCGGCTTGGATTGGAGGAGGAGGAGGAAATGCCGGCACGGGTCCCAATACGGAGCGTCGGGTTGCTGCCCAGTAGGGTTGCGTAAAGAAGTCAGAAGTTTTTAGCACCCGCTAATTAGCAGGTGTTATTAACCGTTGTTAACTGCTAATAACTTCGGTGCTCCAAATGGGGGTGTCAATAAGTGCTAAGAAATCCCCAAGCAAGCTGTGAGCCTATAGGAGTTATAAGGGAAGCTATTTGGGGCTATATTTACTCCATTTGATTAGTTTCTCACCGGTTTTGTAGGTCCTAAGAGGCGTTGAGTATGCCTTCAGACATGGAAGGGAATGAGGACGGGACTGCAGAGGAAGTATGAGAGCTTTCAATTATTGATTAAAAATGTATATACATCAAAGTAATTTTTAGCGGTTTTTAACAGGGTTTTTAACCCTTTTTAGCGCTAAAAATCCCAGAGCTCCCGGGGGCGCAGCCCCCGGACCCCTGCTGTTAATAACCGCTATTAACACCCCGCGAAAACTCTGACTGGCTGTCAACTGTTAATAACTGCTAAGAACTTTTTGAAATAGTTCTTTACGCAACCCTACCAGTGCCAGTGTGATGATTATGTAAGCAGGGCTCGTTACACGTCTACCCTATGCTCACAGCGCACCGCAGCCACATGCTACCTAGACGATCACGTATTCCTTTGTATCATAGAGGCAACCCTCGCGCATAATGTAGCATATGGAATGTGTAGTTTGGTTAACTATAGTGGTGGTGGTGGCGGTGGTGGCGGTGGTGTATTTGATTTTGCCGGACTAGGTCCCAAAAATGGAAACGCCGGGGGCTGTACGTACACTCTATGACTAAGCTTTTGTCACTTGTGATGCACTACAGGCATGCCACAGCCAACCAAGGCCAGGATGATGTCGAGCAGCGATGTCGGGCAGCTACAACATGGAGTATCGGAGGTAAGGCTCTGCAGAGTGTCATCCGATTGGCCGCTCACGATTCGCGGATAGCTGTCTGACGTCATTCCGGCCCGCCAAGGGACTTAAACGTACAGGCCATCGCAGAACACGGTGAGATTAAGACGATTATACTAGTATACGGTTGATCATATCCAGAGTCATGGTGGATGGCAATGCGCAGCAGCGCATTCCGCCACGAGAGGAGATGGCAATACGCAACAGCGCATTCAGCCAGGATAGGAGACGGCAACACGCAGCAGCGCATTCAGCCTTCGGAGTTACAAACCGTAGTAGAGGAATACGTGCGGCCCGCGAGGAGGCGGAGCTACGGTGGTGAGTCCCAACGATCTGAGGCTTTGGAAGCTTCAGAGGGTGTGTTAGATTGTTAAATGACCTTTTAACTAGTATCATTGTTTTGGAAATAAAGCCTAGGAAGCTAAGGTCAGCCCGACAAAATCGCAGCCTGAGAGGTACTTAGTCTTACTCGATTCGTCTGTCACATTACGGACCCTTTTGACGAACAGAAATTGGGTCGCCTGTCGCGCGCCACCAAGGCCTACGAAATTCTCCCGGCAGTTCGTCCTCCAGGACCGGGAGAATTGATCGGTATATGTACCACACATTTGTAACTTTAGTTTGGCTAATATATTTAACACCATTAAATAGAATGATGTAAATATTAATGATGGTCTGTACAAGACTTGGGATGCCAGCAAAAAATATATATCATAAGTAGGTACCTATACAAAAAAGACACGGAAAAGTATATATGGGTGGGGTGTATTGTACATGTATTGATTACCGTTGGGATGTCGCAAGCCGGATGATAGTGAAATTCAATGAAATTCCATTACAAAATCTAATATAGAGAAAATCAGTTTGAGATCGTATCTTTGAAAACAAGATGGCGTACTATGATCAGAGAAGGTATCTTTCGGGACGGAAGATGCCTTTATTACCACGCCATGTCTTCGGGATCCAACATTTCAGCCTAAGAGAAAGTAAAGCTTAGCACCAACTCAGTAATAGATCATAAATCTGTTCACAATCTCGATGCCTGAGAGATCCTTCTTTGTATGACGGTTGGTATCCCTATGTACGCCAGCCACAGGTGTCTAACGATGGCAAGAGTATAAGCTCTAGTATATCACTCTAACATGTGTCTCTGGCTGATAATTACCTTCTCGCTTGAACGGGTGCGGAGCACCTTGATGACAACTCGGGTAACGGTGGATGGCATGGTGTAACAGTAAGGGTGTTAAGTGAATAATTTGAGGTAAGAGTGTACAAGGAAACAATATCAGGTAAAAATGTAAAGAATGTGATGAAGGAGTCAATGGAAAACACTGCGCTGCAGTGGTGATTGCTGAAGTGAAAGACTGAGCAAGACGTGTACTTATATGAAAATTGACTGAGTTTGTCTGTAAAGAGGTCAGTTCCGATATCAGAACAGTGCCTCAGATGCATGCTGAGATGCGTGATGGCCGATTGATGGCTGCAGATATTTCTCCCATCTGCCTAACACTACTGTCTTTGACCCATCCGCTTTGTCCGTAATCCCCCCTGAAGCACCTCTATCCCGACCGTTGTCGGACATATCCGATTAAAAGGTGTTGCTAGTTAGATGAGTCGCAACTATATCTGATGGACGTCGAGTGGGCTCAGTCGTCGGTTTAACGCTCCCGGATTCCACAGCGAGTATTCAAAGTGGATTGAAACGGTATGATACTTTGAGGATTTTTTGAGGAAATGGAGGAAAGAGTCGACGAAGATTATATGCGGAAGTAGGTGGAAAGTAAAGCCGTCGCGTGGACAACTGGTGGCTGTCCTCGTTACGACACACAACAATCATGGTGATATTAGATATTAGCCGAAGCTCCGAGATCGGATAAGGAAATTGTGTCCCTGTAGATCTTAGATTATGATGTTAAAGAGTGGTTATTGTATATGAATGATCACGAGTTAGTTAACTGCCAGCCGTCTCGTTTGAAAAAGTTTGCTGAGTGGCGATCAATTCCGACTCCCCCATACTACATATAAGAACAAATCTGACATAGGCGATCTGATATTAATGAGAAATAGGTGCATAATACATCTTTGTTACAATCAGCACTTGAAGGGCCCCTCCAATTAGGTGCAATCCTGTAAGCCTGGCCAGCCAGCCTTACTCACCTTGGACTATTGGCATGTTGACCACTTCCTATTACAGCAGTTACGTATATTAAATAATTACTGACCATTCTACCTGTACCCCAAATACTTCGTCTCGTCCTTGTTCCTCGACGAATAGACCGTGGTCCTGTCAACTTGTGTGACCACACGTTAGTGAGCCCTAAGTGACGACGGACTTTCAAGTCCTCACTAAACACTCCACTGCCACCCCGTCTTTCATTATCTGTGCCTGGATATAATAAATTAGAGCTCTGCTGATTTTACTACTTTCCGTATTTTCCGGCTGTATCAATAGATGTACCGATGCATATTGCGTGACCGCTCGCAACTCTTGATGCTTCAATGAAATTGGATTCGCTTTGTCTGAGGACTCCTGCAGAGTATCCTTTTTTTTCTCCTTGGCATGGTACACAGAGTCATTAATATTTTGCCTCTTAATATTATAGTACTGTGTTCGGGACAACTCTTCGTCAAGATCACGAAGGTTTAACTTATCTAGAAAGATATTCTGTTCCAGGTTTTTTCATGTCCCGCTTGAATCTAGATTCATAATTTAAAGTAATCGGTTCTAGGTATTTTCCGGAAGAGGAGAACCAAGTAGGGGTATTTTGAGACAATGTCATTCAAATTCTGCTGATCTCTGAGTACAACGATGGATATGATCAGATTTACTGCCTCGCATAACTATGAGAAATTATTAAAAGAAAGTTTGCAATAAGCAAGAATTGAACTCGCGGCTGGTCGATGGCAACGACCAAGGTTACCACTAGTAGCCCATTATTGCCTAGATCGACTGGGCAACGCTTCGCCCACCCCTATACGGAATTCCTTCGTTCATTGTTATTGCGAATATCATCAAGTTAACCTCATGCATGCATAAGGCTCGATGCGTTAATCTCAGCCAGAAACATAGCTGATATTCCGTCTAGAAATTTAGTGGTCAAGTTATTCACCATGCACCAGATTATTTTCAATTTTCTCGATGTATCCTTGAGATACTCGAGTCCAGACAACGAATAGTTATAGCGGAATTTATCTCCATAAAGCTTCCGTGGTCACTATTGATCTCGTTCAGATTTACTTCTGTCAATACTCTGATAGTGAGACAAAGCGAGAGGTCCGCAAGCGTAGTAGTAGCAGTATTCAGTTTTTAAATCATCGGTTATGTTGAGACGTGCATCAGGAAAACGGGTAATGGCGCCTATTTTTTCCGTAGAACTACACAGGCTACGAAATGTCTACGGAAAATAGCAGGTCGCTATTGTTGCTAGCTCTCGCTACGCCATTCAGAATGAACTCCGCTGGTTTGAACAAATATGAGCGCCAGACGATACATTGCAACTTAGTATCGTGCTACTACCACTCATCCTCTCTTCACGGCCTCAAGGCTATTCATTTCCTCTCTTTGAACGAATCCACCGTACGGTAATGTTATCAATTGTGTAGAGACTGTAAAAATGATGTTGAACTCGCTCTAGGATTCGTTATCTACCACTTTCCATCGTTGACCATTAGTGAGTTCATCCAATACTGACCTTTGGGTCTATCAGCTGACGGCGGGCACACTATCCAAGTTGCTTC
>KN837128.1:715693-726872 GCA_000827215.1 Sphaerobolus stellatus SS14 | reverse complement strand
AGGTGAAAGTGATACAGGGTCGGTACATTCATCCATTGAGGATAGCTTGAGGGGTGCGGAACCTGATGATAGTCAACAACATCACGCTCTGGAAAGCAAACTGTCACGCAAAACACTCAGTAATCCTCCTATGTATCAGCGTCCAGTCCCTTTGGGTATACATCAACGAATGGAATGTGTTGCAATGGAAAGGTTCTATTCATCTACGCCTGACTTTCACCTTCCTCCTCTTATAATGGCTCCCCGGGAATCTGGTAGGTGTTTACCTTATAGTTTGCTATTGTCAGATACTTATAATGATCCGACTCTTAAGCGGCGACTTCTCAGTTATGTGTTTCTGACGTAGTCCGTGAACACAGTATACGTATGTATTACAATTTAGAAACTACTTATATTATAACATCGTACTAAACCATTTAAAAAGCAGCCACAGCATCCGGTCCTGATTTCCGAAAGCCACGAGCTGCAACTTTCAGAGATAATGGTAAGAGCTTCGATATTATCAGATATTCGAATATTGATGTGTGATTTTAGATTCTTTTGAAATCTCCCGCTTCAGTGTTTCGCCGGTATGTGAGAGTAATCATGGTGTGTATCAGCAATTAGGCTCGAGGAGGTATATTATTCTTATTATTACTAATTTATTGTGGTACAGATACAAAACAGATCAAGCAGGCCAGAGCAAAGTTCTTATTTCGACCACTCCGATTCTTTCAAAAATTTAAACTTAAGAATAGGTTTACAAACAAGAAGCGTCCTCCTCCACAGGTCCCAAGTACGATATTTTATCTTCGATTATTCATTGCTAATTAGATACTAAAAGTTACCGAGAGTGTGGAAAATCTCATTGCTGGTATGGACAGGGCATTGGTTCGCTTTGGTGGTGGTGCTCGTCATGGTATGCTTTATTCTCTGGTATTATGTATCTGGTCTATTCATAATTATTTCTCTGTAAGCTCAGCAACTTCATTCCGATATTTCCTTTTAAGAAGCGAATAGTGAGAATATTTTCGAGTAAGCTTAAGTCCAGTCAGCTCCTAAACAAAAGACATTGACAATACGGCCCTAGAAATTGATTTCTGATTGCTAAAATTACTACACTTCTTTTATACAAGTTCTAAATAAGACACGAGCTTGGTTCCTATCATTACCCATCCCTGTTATAAATTTAGTTCTATCTCCTAATTTGATAATGGGTTTGATTACTGAGAGCTCGTATAAGGCGGCCATGCCATTCTTCTGAAAATTTAACAAATTTCAGATCCAAGCTTTAAAAGTCAGTGCATAATAATTTTGGATATATGTAGTGAATCGACTTACTATGTCCATAAGTCGGGTTTTGGATATGATACTGTAGACACTCTCCAGTAACTTCTATTCATGAATATAAATCCATATCCTTCTATAGCTTCGATCGAAAGTGTTGGTAAACCTCTTTATCTTTTCGTTTTTTTTTTTATCTCACCTCTATCTCTATACTCTTTTTCCCTATCCCTATCAACAAAACCCAAAAACATCTCTTATTATTTGGTGAGCAGTCGGATTGATCACCCGTACTCTTCACTATTATTTGCGTAGTATATACATCGAAAAACAAGCTTGAAATTTTTATTCCGCGGTATTCATTTAAAAAGTAAGCATGCAGACTAGGACTGGAAGAACTTACACTTCGGCAGTCAACGCGAGCACTGTCCCACCCCAACAGGCGGCTCCAGATATCAATCCATCAATTTCTGACAACGGCACCCTCAATGGGGTTAACGGAGTGGTGACCGATCGTCATGAACAGGTAAGTAGTCCATCTATCCTACCCAATAGAAAGCGCCCCCCACCTAGTGGGACGAGAGCTGCTGTGCGCCCCCCAACCACTGGGATGAGTGCTGCAAATAGTACCCGCACCCTCAGTTCATCTGAGCCTGGTTCGCAGGGTTCGCGCCCCCATCATCAGATGGATGGAGCTGCAGAAAATATGAGCAGTATTATTAGCTTTAATAGCATAGTCGTTACTGCAAACCCGAGATCTGAAAGTAGCGAGGATTCCAAATCATCCTCAAGCACGGATTCTGTCAGCCGTAGTACTGGTGATAGAAATAGAATCTCTCATGTTGATAGCGAAGGATTCACGCATATCAGGCAGCGCATTAATAATGCAATAAGCTCCGATGAATCAACCACTACGAAAAGTAGTAGCATAAGGAGGACGGTCCCTAATAACCGCTTTGCTGCATTAGAACATACTCCGAACCTTGATCACGCTTATGCGAATATGATGCGAGGTATAATGCAAGAAATGGATCCTGCTATTCGCCAAAGAATTGAGGAACGAGCCCTGATTATGTCAGCTAGGCCGACTAACGAAAATAGTACCACTACGGCCCCTGTTTCTAGCAGCCGCACGGTCACTGAACGTTTCCAAAGGGACCGACAGTCTTCTAGGGCTAGAAGTCGAGTTGAAACCATCGTTAGCGAATGGAGAATGAATGTAGTACCTGCACCTATACCAGGAAATAATATTGCGGCTCATAGTAATTCTCCCAGCAGCAGCTATCCAAATGACGATATTATCGGAAATATTGTTCCAGCTTTGAGATCCGTGTCACAACCGCAAATTAGGCACTCCAGGGTTGATGCTAATACAATCCCTACTGGCTCAGATATATTAGGCTCACATCGGGCAACAGTTAACACCGAGAGAGTCCCTGCAGATGGATCATCAATTATGCCTACTATTTTTGAGCATAACGAGAAACGCAAAGACTCATCTGGATTGGGTAAATCCTCCGTAAAAATTGTCGCACCAGAACGATATGATGGAAGAGCAGACATTGAAATGTTTGAGCAATGGGGATTGGAATTGAATAATTATTATCAGCTCACTGGTATTGATACTAGTCTTCGCATCAGACATTTACCGACATTTCTAAAAGGGAAAGCGGCGTACTTTTATAGGGCTCATGTAGCCCGAAGCCCTGACGAATGGAATCTCGGTCGTTTCGGCAGAGAATTATTTGCTTACTGCTTCCCTGATAATTATAAAGAGTTAGTTAGGCGTCGTTTCGACCGCTTAACACAAGGAAGACAGCCGCTATCCGATTTTGCACGAAAAATTGAGACTCTCGCCGAACGAGTAACTGATGTCGATGATGCTCAACAGAGACGTCGTTTATTTGATGGAGCTAATGCCTATTTACGAATTAAATGGCGAAACCAGGGAATGAGTGCAGAACGCACCTCCTTTGATGAATTAGAACAAACAGGAAAGAACTTCGAAAGTGCTGCTGTGGAATCAGTGCAGGAAGCAATGTACAACCGAATGAACTGGAAACGTGTCTTACAGGATCTCGGTGAATGCCCCTCTATTGAGAGCCAAGTACAAGGCCGGAGAATTTTCGAACCAAGGTCATATGAACCGAAAATGACATTCGAACCGAGGTCTTATGAACCAAGAGCAACCTTTGAACCAAGGAAATTTGAATCTTCTAATAAAAGGAACAGTTATAATACTCATTCACGAAATTTCCCTGGCAACAGTGGCAGGGGTAGACAATCACAACCTCATCAGAGCTCTCGTTCATACTCTAATAATGGCTCACGGCCGTACCAAAATAATAACAGCCGACCTAGCAATTTCCTCAGTAAACAGGAAAAGGATGATCTAAGGGCAAAAGGTCAATGTTTCGTCTGCAAAGAACGAAATCACTTAGCTCGGGACTGTCCTTCTAGGAAATTCATGAGGCCGACTACACAGGTACACTCAGCAGCTGTTGATATCCAGGAAGTAGCACAGAGAATCGATGAGAGTGCTTTAGGCAGCTATATGATGGATCTATTTAATATCGATTTTTTGGGACTCTGCACAGAAGAGGATAAAAAGAAGCATCTTAAGAAATTAAGACAGGAACTCTTACCGGCTCTTTGGGAATGTGCCCCATTTATGTCAGATTTTACTGGAGTCCCTGAGTACGATCCTTTTGACAAAAATAGGTTCGAATTAGATGATTTTGACGAAAGCATCTAATTCTTTATGACTGGCATACTGGAGATGATCATTTATTGGATGTTGGTATCATGATGCAGCTGATTGCTCATATTGTAATGCATATTCGTTCTGAAAAGATGAGATTATTTCTAAAAGGATCTCTGATCAATAAGAAACAAGCATTAAGAGCATTAAAAAGATCCAATACTTTAAATAATACCAAATCTATTAGCATTGACATTGACTATTCAATGGCAGATTTTGAAGATCCAAGCGAAAACTCAGAAGGAGCATATGACGACATGTCAAGTTTAACTACTATCTCAGACGATGAGTCTTGTAGCTCACGTAGTCCAATTTCGCCTCTCCCACACCCTCCTATTCGAAGATCTTGTTCAAATTCAATAGATTTTGAAGAGACGCAATCCCTCTCATCAGAGGAGTCGTTACCACCTTTGGAAAGCCTCGATCTTCACCAGCTCGGCTCTACTCAACGGAGAAACTTGAATCGAAAGGCTGAAAAGCAGAAAGAATCAGATATCAACCATATTTCGAAGATAGAACGAAATTCTTCCAAACCAAAGGACTTCAAACGGCCTATTCCCAAGTCAATAGTCGTCGAAGTAAAGGTCCAAGGTGTCCGCTTAAGAGCTTTAATTGACACTGGATCATTAGCAGATTTTCTATCCTCCAAAGCGGTTGACTTACTTGGGAAATCAGTTCAGAAAGAAGACCTAGCAAAACCAATGACTTGTCAGGTGGCTGTGAGTGGTTCGGAGACTATGATTACAGCGAACACAACTGTCCTCCTTGAGTATCGGACTTATGCAAATCAGCTGAAGAAACACCGCTCCCACCATTGCGTGCTATCAACCACACAATTCCCTTGAAAGATGAAGGTAAGACTTACCCTTGGAGACCTTCACACTGTCCTGAAGCAATGAAACCTCTTTGGCAGGGAAAACGAGATTCTTATTTGCGAACTGGTCGTTGGAAATTCGCCACAGGGTATAATTCTTGTCCAATGTTGATTATTCACAAGAAACCCGGTCCTGATGGGAAAGCAAGGATTAGAACTGTACTTGATAAGCGTCAGGTTAATGATAACACGAAGAAATTGGTTTCTCCACTACCTAATATGGAAACAATTCTCCACAATATTTTAAGACACCATTATAGGACTCTGATTGATGGAAAAGACGTTTATGAGCAAATTCGAATTGCACCAACAGATGTACCTAAGAGTTTATTTACGACTCCTGATGGTACTATGATCAGCTTGGTCATGCAACAAGGAGATTGCAACGCTCCTGCAACTTACCAGAGCTTGATGAATCATATCTTCGGCCCCTTTATAGGTGTATTCATGGATGTATATCTCGATGGTATTATCATCTATTCAGATTCTGTTCAAGATCACATTCAGCATTGTCGGAAAGTTTTTGAAGTATTAAGGTGTGAAAAGCTTTACCTTACAACGGCTGATAAACTACAATTCTTCGCAATTGAGCTAAAAGTACTTGGGCATATTATTGATAGCACTGGAATCAAAATGGACCCCCATAAAGTCGATTCTGTGATTAATTGCAAAACTCCGATAAACAAGGAATTACTCAACGGGTTTATTGGCTCAGCCGGTTTTTTAGCTGGAGACTGCAGCGGAATCAGAATCCCAATGGGAATATTAAGTGACTGTGCTGGAACAACCTCTACATGGCGCTGGACCAATATAGAACAATTAGCCTTCAATCAAGTAAAAGAAATTGTAGAGACTCACCGACATAACCACAGAGTTGCATTGGATTATGCACCAACAGCTCCACCTGTCAATCTCACCACCGATGCCTGTCTAACTGGTGGTGCTGGAACAATATCACAAGGGGAGGACTGGAAATGCGCACCAATAATCGCATTTTGGTCTGGAAAATTCAATCCGGCTCAAAGGAATTATCCTGTCCATGAACGAGAATTATTAGCAATTATTGAGAGCTTAAAACGATTTCAGCACTTACTTCTTGGAGTGCATTTTCGAATTTATACAGACCATAGACCCTTGGAATATCTTCTGACACAGAAGAACTTATCCTCACGACAACAGAGGTGGATTGATACCTTGAATGACTTCGATTTTGAGATCTTCTATATCCCTGGCGAGAGCAACATAGTCGCAGATGCATTATCTCGTATCTATGACCATGATCCACCTAGTCTCATTAGAATGAAATCCGAATTTCTACATGATGATGACGCACCTGCTATTTCCCCACAGCTTCGACAGCTCTCTGCACCTGTATACACTGGCAAAGTCGCGGCTATTGAACTAGATTTAATGATGGCTGAAAGAGAGCCTTATCAGACGAGAAATAGAACAGGAACAAGGAGGATACGTAACCTAGATAGCACAGCCAATGTGGCTGTGATGCCTATAACCAGTGCAGCAAGGAATGCCTTGCAAACAAGAAGACGACGTGTACAGCAGCCATCTCCCAAAGCGGAAAACAGTGCACTGCCACTGATCATCACGGAGGCAAATATGCGAGAACCGTCACCACCACCTTCGCCTCCGACGCCCGCATCCACAGACCTGCCTACGCCTCGAGACACATCTCCAAATGCAAGTTTAACGTCCACTGAGACTCAATCATCAGTGAGATTTCGCACAGAGGTGGAATGGGGAGAGGAGATTGGTGTTTTAGATGCACCGGAAGGATTCTGGCCTGCCCTGAGTAGTGCTTACACGGATGATCCGCTATTTGGACCAATCAGAATGAATCCAAATAGTAATCCCGAGTATTTCGCAGATGAAATCTTAATTTTTAAGCACACAACTAGTGGAGGATTACTCTGTGTACCTAGCGGATCATGGGAGGGAATACATTTTCGCCAATTTTTTATTAAATATGCGCACACTCTATTGGCTCATCTAGGATCTCAGAAAACATTTACTTATCTCAAAACAATGGTTTGGTGGCCAGAAATTGCCAAACATGTTAGAGAATACTGCTTAAGGTGTCATATATGTGCTACAGGCAAATCTCGTACTCAGAAGGCTTGGGGGTTACTTCACCCACTTCCTATACCCGACAAACCTTGGCAACAGATAGGAATAGATTTCGTCGGACCTTTACCGCTATCAACAAATCGCTTAGGGTCATTTGATATGATGTGTGTCATTATTGATCACCTGACAAGCATGATCCATATTGTCCCGTCTCGACAGGATTATAAGGCCAAGGACATTGCAGAAATAATTTTTTCAGAGGTATATAAACTTCATGGTATGCCTGAAACAATTGTTTCTGACCGAGATTCATTATTTACAAGTAATTTCTGGGAACATCTCCATAGTCTTGTTGGAATTACCCTCCATTGGTCATCTGCTTATCACCCGCAAACGGATGGAGCAACAGAGCGTGCTAATAGGACGATAACTCAGATGCTCCGCATGTCAATTGTTCCGGAGCAGTGCGATTGGGTACAACGTTTACCAGCTATCGAATTCGCTTTTAATAGTGCTTCATCATCAACCACGGGATATTCACCATTTTTCTTAAACTTCGGTCGGCAACCACATGGTTTTGCTTGGAATACAAGTGATGAACAACTTCCAGGTGTTAAAACTTTTTTGGATAAGCTTCAGACTGGACTGACGAAAGCTCATGATGCAATTTTACAAGCTAGGGAAAAACAGGAACAGCTTGCTAATCGGCGCCGCAGGCCTGCCCCATTCAAGAAAGGGGACTTGGTTTATCTCTCCACTGAGAATTTGAGCTTACCGACTGGTAGAGCACGGAAGTTAGCACCAAAATTTATAGGCCCATACAAAATTATTGATGAATTAGTCAAAGGAACTTCGTTCAAGCTAGAATTGCCAATTGAACTTCGACGGAAAGGTGTCCATGATTCCTTTCATGCAGCATTATTACGCATTCACATTCCTAATGACGATGTGCGATTTCCCTCCCGCTCTCAGTTACATATTACGGGAATTGCTGATGATAGTGCCTCATGGCATGAAAAAGCAATTAAATCACACTGCGGAAAAGGCAACTCAGCTTGGTTCGAAATTTTGTATTCAAGTAATGAAGTATCTTGGGAACCTTATGCGGCAATTCGTCATCTCTCAGCCCTCACCGATTATTTGCAGGATCAAGGCGCATCGAAAATCTCGGATTTAACAAGTGGAAAAGGCTCGCCACCCCCTACCCTGCAAATACATGCAATCTGGCCCGCTTTACACTCGGAAGATACTGTTGAGACATTGCTATCAAGTCACATAACCGGATCTCGCTTGCCACCTGAATCCAACTGTGCGATATTTAAGCAGAAGAATTGCAGGAGAGGCAGCACCACCTCACCTTCATCTTGCTCACCTTTGTCTTCAATGGACAACGATCTACCCAGCGAAGATATATTTTGGCAATACGTCGAAGAGCTATTTGATGCTGCTCAACGACGCCGTCCTGCTAGCAGAGCCCCTCCCGGTTATTTTCCCTGGGTCGCTAGACTTGATCAGCCTCGAACCGTCATAGATGCTAGACAAGTAGGTTTGATATTCGATTATTTCATCAAGTTCGCATCCATGGAATTAATAATTGCTCAGCTGCTATTTCCCCATCGTCGTCAGGAGTATTCCAATGGACACATCTCTCTTGGTCCCAGGAACATGAATAATCCCGCCGAATTGACTGGTGGCTTCCATGGAGTGGATTTACATACGCAATTGCAACTTCAAAATTCTCAAACGACGATGGTGGCTGTCAATGGACTCAACAACGCCTTACAAGTGCTAATGAGGCCTAGACAAAAGTTCACTTATAAAAATATGACATGGACAGCTCAGGAACGCGGCCCTTGTGGACATAATCACGGACGCTTCCAGAAAGGCAAAAAATTCCACGGTGATCATCCTGGATCAAAGAAGACCGATCCTGCTCAAAATGGATCCGGAGTTGAATCAGAGATGAGTGCCCTTAGCATCAATTCCCCAGCACTGCCTCCTCAACGTGCCCGTACGCCTGGAATGGAATTGGATGATGAGGATGCCCACGGTGAGCTGGATAATATGCAGGGACAGAACAGCAGTGGGAGTAACGGTTCTTCATCCGGAAAATAGATCATCACCTTGAGTAGTATAGTTATTTACCTTTGTTTCGGTTCCTTCCCCTTCCTATTGTCTCATGGTGATTTTTGTTTTCAACCTCACGCTATTTTTCTTTATTTTTGAGTACGCTACACGCACTGGGGGGAGGAATGTAAGGAATCGGAACCTAAATGTACTAATCGGGACTTTCGGAACATCATTCCTTTCGCTAATTAACCATAACACAGCTTCTATTTTAAATACATTGATATTTCCGACTTGAAGTCGGTCTTTTAGGATATATAAAGGGTTGTAGCTAGCTCATGTACTTCAGTAGTTTTGTTCTCAATCTACAGTTGGCATCGACTAGTCATTTCTGACTGATCTAACTGAGTTCAAATACTAAAACCTCACACTGGGTATCTGTAAGGTAACGGAACCAGATCTGCAATTAGCAGCACTCCGTTCGCTAATCTCGTTTACCCTGAACACTAGTTGATAAACATTTATCCTATCTTTTATTATCGCTATTTAGCGCTCTTCATTTTAGTATAAAAGAGGACCGTTTTTGAGTCATGTATATTCAGTAGTCTACAGTTCGCAATCTACTGGCATTGACTGGTCTATTGCGTGACATTGATTACTACCGACTCATTACAGTATCCACGGCCGTAAACACCCAGCTGGGTGTTTACGGCGTGCAGGCCCAGCTGGATATCCACGGCCGTAAATACCCAGCTGGGTGTTCACAGCCATGGATATCCAGTTGGGCCTGCACAGCCATGAACACCCAGCTGGGTTTTTACGGCCGTGGATACCCAGCTGGCCTTGCGTGGCCGTGGATACCCAGCAGGGCCTGCACGGCCGTGACAGTATGTCACTCTGTGTGACATGCTGTGAACACCCCGCTGGGTGTTCACGGCTGCGCAGGCCCAGCTGAATGACCATGGCCGTAAACCTCCAGTTGGGTATTTATGGCTGTGGATATCCAGCTGGGCCTATCCATATTACTAGCAGAATTGGGTACCCCATTCTGGGTCCCTTCACCATGGAACAACTGCTGGCCCAATCAGGCTAATTTTACTATGAATGGGTAGGTTTTAGTGAGGGAACCAGGACCTGCTATAACTGGAGGTGTGGGTTTCCACAGCTGGAGGTGTAGAGGGAAAATTCTGGGGAAACAAGGTCCCATCACCATGGGCCATGGGAGCATGAGTGCAGGGTAAAAGTTGTATAAGGGTGTAGGCAGGATTAGCTCAAACTCTGAAAGTCTGCAGTGAGTTTCACAGTGTGCTGAAATTATTTTTATTACTGAATAAACAATAAGTATTTAATATCAATATATCACTGTCCTTCAGCTTTTATTTATCTGTCAAGAACTTTAATAGAGCATATAAATGCTTACTTATATGAGTCACCACGATATATTTACATATGTTTCTTCCATAGCTTCCATAACCCATAACTTAGGGTTTACAAACCCTAGGGGTTCTCAAAACCCAGTCCGAAACAACCTGGTTTACCTACTAGATAGCTCAATTTTCAGCATTTTGATAGGGCTACAACATATCTAAAAATCAACCCAAAATATGCGCTTTCAGTTGAGATCGCTAGTTCCCCAGGCCTATAGAATCAGATACAAAAACAGCCTCCTCATTGAATTTTCTCATGCTCCTACTATTCGGGAAATTACAGCTATCATTCAAAGGGCCCTTTGTCTCATTGAGCTTGTTGTATCCATATACAGACATCCTAAAAGATAATAAGTTTTACCATGATAAAAGTGCTAAGAATAAGAAAGCTTACTGGCTAAGAGTCAAAGAATATTAGTGAAATTGATTAACTGTAGTAAAAATTATTAAACATACCCGCTAAAAAGGTAAGAAAATATTCAATGAGTACAAAGTCAATGATTTAAATGACTCACAGTCTGAAGATATTGGAAATAAACATTAAAATCAGTAATCAAAAATATTAAGCATAAGCAGATAGGCTACTTGCATACTGGAAGGCAGAGAAGGCAAGGATGAGATGAGGAAGTGGTCATGGATGAGTGGACAGGGTACTCACAACCTGGAAGGGAGAGAAGGCAAGGATGAGATGAGGAAGTGGTCATG
>KN837128.1:670366-709760 GCA_000827215.1 Sphaerobolus stellatus SS14 | reverse complement strand
CCCAGCCTCTACAGCAAGCCAAAGATACTATCCAAGACACAAGGCACTCAGAGATAGGTTGCAAGTGATCAAACAATGCCTGAGACTGCATGATAAAAGCTGGGACATATCGGCAGACTTTCCCAGCCTTGGCTTAGGAGAAGGCCAAAGATGAGAATGAGGATGTAGAGAGCAAGGTGTCAGGGGACACCTCCAGATTTCCGCCCAGAACCTTTCCGTCCGGAACTATCCCTCGTGTCAACCACCCTCAAGTAGCGATTCCGTGCGGGATTCACCCTCAGCACATTCGTCGACTCCTGTGGCCGGAGAGTGGGAGGTTTGGTTGGAGACAATGGTCGTCTGGTGGAAGGTATATGCGCATATAGTCATAGCGCATGAGTGATGGGTTGTTTAGCGCCGGTCGGCTTGGGGGATCGTTCCATTGTTTCTCCGTTCGCTTCCGCTCCCTTTGTTTTCCTTCTCATTGGTTCGTTCCCCTTTCTTTATTGTTTCCGAGTTCATCAGATCATTGTTCATTTTCCTTTCAGAGTTTGCGTTCCCGTTTCCGGATGGTATATAGTGGGCTCACTCTGGCAGAGGCAATCCAAGTCTTTCTCTTTGGATTTCCCCTCTGCTAGGTGAGATTCCCTTGCGTGTATATATTTCGTTTACTTATATATCTTTGGATTTCCCCTCTGCTAGCTCTGCGTGACGTCCGCTCGGCTTTGAGGGTTGCCCTTACACAAGGAGGATGCAAGGAGCATCCATAGTAGCAAGGTCAATGTGGACCTCACTCTGGACTGAGAAAAATAGCTGGAAAAATAGTAGCAAGGTCAATGTGGACCTTACTCTGGACAGAGAAAAATAGCTGGAAAATAAACTTGTATTTCTTTTCTTTTCTTGAAGTGTGAATGCAACACTGAGGTCCCAAACTAAGACTTGTGTGATATGGAAAAAAAGGGAGGGTTAAAGTCCCAAAACTAATGTGCTAAGTGTGAGTGCTGTTACAACTAGTGAATCTGCAGTTCAGTTCAAGAACTGAGAACCAAACTGCTGAACCACTGAACTGAACAATTTTGAACCAAACCATATGAACTAGTTCAGGGTGGTTCGGTAGTGGTTCAGTTCACAGTTCAGAGAATTCCTGAAATTTCTGAACCAGTTCAAACCAGGTGAAATTCATGGCTGTATAAATCTCAAAAAATATATTAGAATAGTTAATTTACCCCATGAAAATCATCCTCCCTTGCTTGCACTCTTGTGTTGATCCATTTTATAATGTGTGTGATCATTTTAGGTCAGAGAAGTAGTTATTCTTGGCTCAGTTCGGTTCATAGCTAGTTCATGAACCATTTCTGAACTGATATATAAAAGAAATATAACAGTTAAGTTCAATTTCAATCAAATAAAAGGGATATGACTATTCAATGCTTAGCATCAAACTATTCCTTGCTATTAAAAATATTTTTAGACAAGGTACTTAACATTACTGAGGAAATATGAGGCTGAAGTGTATGAACTGGTTCAGAACCAGTTCTTGGACTGAACTGAACCACTATGAACCGGTTCAAGTGGTTTGGAAGTGGTTCAGTGAACCGAACCGAACCATTTTGACTGGTTCAGTTTGTGGTTCTAAAAATAGAGCATGAAAACCGAACTGTGGCAACACTAGTTACAACCTGAGTGGAAGTGTGCAGATCCAGGTGTATGGTTAGTTCAGAGGGCAGATTGGAACTGCACAGGTCTGTGGTACAGAAAGGCCTTGGCTTCAACTTATGTGTTGTACCTTACTGGGATATGGTGTCCTAACTTTGGGAAGGACAACAAGTACAGAGCTGTCTTCTGCAGACCTGGTCAGATGGTAACATGGAGACAGAGGATGAGGATCAGGTAGAGATGCGGATTAGCAATATGAGAAATTGGTTATTACAGTTGATTTCCAACTGGAGACTCATATCTTTGTTTCAGCCCAAGTGACCAATACAACCGATGGATGTGGTAGACCCAGCGGAAGGAGCTACAACCAAGATATTCATAACTCTGATGTGCACTACCACCAATTATATCTCTCTCTTGTGTCCTTCCTGACCATCTTTCCAGCCCCTCACCCATGCCTTGTGTTCTATTCTGCGATATATTTCCTATTGTTGCTTATCCCTAGCAAACCTTATTATTACACATTGCCCCGTTACCCTTTGTATTGTGTGCTAGGAAATTATGAATGTTATATCTTTCTTTGGTTATTGCGGCAGCGTTATGATTTTTAGTCTCAAAGACGGAGTTGCTCCAAGTTCGTTGACTGGACGTTACGAAACAGAAGATCTATGGGTCCGCACCATTCACCTTGTATGCGATATGATCTTTTGGGGGTGGTAGATGGTTTCCGGGCCTCAATAGAAAATAAGGCACAGGAGGTTGTGGTAAGAAAAATACACGAAGAAGCATACGAGGTGGTCAGATGCAAATGACCAGTCTCACGTGAGCTATTTATGAAAATGTCTTATGTAAAGGGGTTACTTGTGGAGCCGTGTGGGACCGACTATGTTCCTTGCTCTTGTTGTCATCGGCATCGATTTCCTTTAATGCGAGGTTTTCATCGTTGGTCCAATATCTTTTATTTTAGAGAATACACCCCAGGTATGTGATCCTTCCTCTGAGAAGTGGCATTTTGTATTCACATGAAGGTCAGCAGGTCGTGGTCAGTGCTCGCCATGCTTCTTCCTCAAAATAGTGTATCGAACCGTATATATACTCGGATCCTCCTAATGCCTCATTTTACGTAATACAAATCCGTTTCCAATTCTTTACATTCGCCATGCCCGTGCCTTTATATCCTCTCTTTCCGGACAACGTCCATACCCATCGACTTCTCATAATTGATCGCGAACTCATTAAAGCAGGCGAATGTAAGGAAAGGAAGCTGCCACGAGCCTTGGCTTCTGGTAGTGCATAACGTTTGCTGTAGCTGCATCTCAAGCTGATAATATATACTGTAGCCTGTTTGCTGTAACTGCCCATCTCAAGCTGATAATATATATCATAGCCTGTTTGCTGTAACAGTCCATCTCAAACTGATAGTATATACCATAGCCTGTTCGCTGTAGCAGTCCATCTCAAACTGAAAATATATACTGTAGCCTGTTCGTTGTAGCAGTCTGTCTCAAATTGATAATACATGCCATAGCCTGTTCGCTGTGGCACGCCGTTTTAAACCAATAATATAGTAGCCTGCTGCTGTAGCATGCCATATCCAATTAATGCTATATGTTACCAGGTAGCCTGTTTACTGTAGCACATTGTATCAAACCAATTATATATACACTGTATGCTGCAGCAATTCAATGTATGACTCACCACCAATACTCACTGCATGTAATCTGCTGTAGCCACCGGTCCCATAGCGTAGCATAGGCAAATAACCTTACCTTTACTTTTGCCTTTGCTCCCCATCCTTGTTTGTACCCTGACATGTCCTATTAAGTAGCATAGCAACCCGACTCGCTACCGCAAAGGAACCTGCAAACAAGTGTTCAGCAATGTGGTATGTTGTAGCAAACACATTCATATTACAATGGAATTGTTATTAGACAATGTTAATCATGAATATATGTACATGTAACTTGTGAGATTCAACTAAAACTAAGCATAGACAGATGACCTAAGCCTGCGTGACCTTGCGTAAAACATGAAATAGTATATATGAATCAATAGATAATATGTGATAGATATGTTAGGAGACATAACACGAGGAAGCGAGGGAACAAGCGCGTCGGTGCATTAAATGAGTCAGCACTTATAGTGAAGGCAGAAATTTTCGTATAAGTCTACAAGGCTCTACAGAGGATCTACGAAAAACGTATAGGATGTACAAGGGACCTCCTGTGACTGTCGATAAATGCAGATATTGCGAGTGGGCTCCTTAGTAGCTTTCGAGGAGCTGCTTGAAATGAAAAATGAAGTTGTACACTGTCGAGGAGCTCCTCAGGATGTCTGGCGAAGCTCCAGTGTGGGGAGGAGCCTTGCGAGGGGCGAGGCGCTGAGGAGGCGCTGCCCACATAGCCTGAGGAGCTCCTTCGATTAAACCACCTATTAGCTCAAAGGGAATTGAGCGATGATATGTACCTTCTTGATATATTAGGTGGGGTATTCAGGGTGCTTTCTTAGTGCTCATTAGTCGCTCAAAAAAAGCAAATCCATTCTGTCTTGAGTATATACATTTTGACTTGACATCGATATATGTCATAGTAACCTCAAACAGAGTTCGGCGTACCCTGATCATACACTATTGACTCATCTGTAAACAACTCTTATACTTATCTGTAAGCCTTAAACTTAGAGGCAAACTATTGCAAGTTATGTTCAAGTGGACTTGCGTGGAAGGGTAGCACCAATAGTAATGGAATATGTTGCACGGGATCTAACTGTAAGCTCTGAATAAGAACTGATAATACGTATGTTCTTATAAAGTTTATAATTCTTGTCCTGCCTGTAACTCAGTGGTGAATCTCCTGAGTAGGAGCAGGGTGCATATGGGTACCAAGGTAGCAGAATCACCGGGGACTATTTGCCAATTGTTAGCTATTTGAAGAATGAGACCAGATAACACAGATTTTTTAAGGAGATCATCGGCACACCATGTAGGAAGAGCTATAAGCGCTTGGGGGCTATCCGTCCTGTGCCTGATACGGGACCGCGTCCAAATGAAGTCCCCGTTTGGAAGCCACAACGCAGCTGTATTTCAGTTGCACTGCGTGGACATGAGGCTAGCCAGGGATGCCTCCTTCGCGTATGCTGCAAGGTAAATATCAGAAAAGAGTGAAATGCAATCGGATAACACAGGAATTATTTGCACATCATGTCGGATGAGCTGTAAGCGCTTGGAGTCTATCCGTCCTGTGCCTGATACGGGACTGCGTCCAAATGAAGACGCCATTTGGAAGCCACAACACAGCTGTATTTCAGTTGCACTGCGTGTACATAAAGCTAGCGAGGGATGCTACTTTATTGGTGGCAAAACGTACCATCAGCGTAACTCATTGGCTCATGAGAACTTGAGATGCGAGATAGCCACAGTCGAGAATCCCTCCCTAGATAGTGCATCTCGAAATATGTCAATTATTTGACCCAACGCAGAAGAAAACAATCGGGCCCGTCGAGCTTGTTAACGGAACTACCCGACTTGACTGCAAGATGTCGTCGTTTCTTATAAGGACGACTAATCGGTCCTTATAAGGATTGCATATCTGAATCCTATAGGACTGTTCTCCATCGACTTCTTTCGGGAATATGCATGTGGTGCGGTTTCGGGAACCCACTCCGATGCAGTGATACAAGAAAGGATTCCTGCCGAGCTTCTTGTGTAGGTAGGTGTGATCATATTTTGTAATTTTTCTCGAATCCTTGAATGTCAGCTCACTCACCGAACCCATTCCAGATATTAACCAGCATTTGACACCATGATGCAGCCTTACGCCGCAGTAGCTTCAAGAGCAGAGCTGCGTTCGAAGGACGTTCTGCAGGCACAGCAAAGATTATCGTCCGCCGTGAATTACCAGCATGGTCTGTGGAAAAGAAACGCCGTCGTGCCGAAGTTGCGTCACGACAACACTATCTTCAGGGACTGACCAGTCCAGAGAAGTTTTGTGAGGGGCCCCTTGATTATGGTTTGGTGGAACAGTAGCAACCGGACCGAGCTCGACCTAGAACCGAAGGTTCCTGCTTCGAGAGGACAGGGGCCAGCTTGCGGGGTTTGCAGTTAGATTAGTCATGTCTCACGATAGTCACAGCAATACACCTTACGTTCACCTTCTACCTTCATATTCCTGAGTGTCCTCACCTCTCTGAGACCTACTCCCTGGGTTTCCGACGCGCTAAGCCGGGTTTATCTGAGAGCAGTGATGAGGTATAGAAAGCCAGAAGGTCAGATGATGTTGATAACGAACGAGAGACAAGGTGTAGTAGTGGAGAGACGGAGGCAAAGTATGGTGACTAAGCAACATGACATCTAGTGCCAGACCGCAGTTCCAATAGTTCCGATGAGGATCCTTTACCGCCAGTGCTGACTTCGCTGTCATCTACCGCATGGACAAGGCATGGGCACTCGGTGCAACCCGTTTGCCAATCTGTTGAAATTCATCTCTTCACTCGGCTTTCGACCCCCATGCGGGCAAACTGATCAACGATAGAGTTCTGCGAGCGACCAGTTTCGGGGAGGAGAAGTTTGGATGCAGAACTCCGAAGCCTTGCGCAGTAGACCTGAAGATTTATTTGGGAGTAAACTGGTTACTCGCAAAACTCTATCGCTGATCAGTTTGCCAGGTTACTCGTATACTAAATTTTCTACTGAAATACTCATTATGGGCAGCTGCCTTCCTCTATTGTGGGTAATAGAGTTATTTTTTTGCTGTTTTATTTCTTCGACTTTATACACACCGCTGCCACTACATGAGTCACTGTAGGTGGTGACAATTCAAGAATTAAATCTAGACCGCTCTGCTTTAGAAGAAGTTACATACCTTAGAAGCAGCGAGTTATACACATTATGCACCGTTTAAGATTGTTAAGTGTGGTTCTTAAATGAATCTTTGAATTGGAAGAGTGGTGATGAATCATAAAAGTATGGATTCAAGAATTCAGTTCGCCGGCCAGCTGCACAACCAGACATAGCGCTAGGAGAGTGCCAGCGCTCATCCTCAGCAACATCTCGCAATGATTGAGGCGAACTGATCAACAATAGAGTTCTGCTAGCGACCAGTTTCAGGGAGGAGAAGTTTGGCTACAGAACTCCGAAGTCTTGCACAGTAGACCTGAAGTTTTATATGGGAGTAAACTGATCACTCGCAGAATTCTATCGTTGATCAGTTTGCCCAATCCGTGAGTACGCACTTTATTTTTAGACAAATTACATAACCGGCTCCCGCAGTCGTTTTTTACACCCTTTTGCCCTCTCCTCCCTACATCCACTAGTAGACTCATGGACGTCGAGCTGTCACTTAGACACCTTCTGCTAGTCGAGGGTATCGCGGCCTTGGTGAGTGGAAATACATTGATCCACAGCATATATACTGACTGAGGAAGCACATCACTTAGCCACTTGAAATACTTCGATTGTGCTTATCCATAAGTTATGACCAGGTATCGACTGAGGAAGCACCTCAGTTACCCACTTCAAATAACTGTATGTGCATAACCGGCTCCCAGTCGTTCTTTACACCCTCTTGCCTCTCCTTCTCACATCCACCAGTAGACTCATAGACATCGAGCTGTCACTTAGAGACCTTACACATCTTCGCTTGAACAGCTACACTTGTGGACCACATAGTATGACAAGCGGCGGACCTCTCGACCAAGCACTTTTAACTTCAATAATACAGGGGGCTCTCTCTAACGTGATCAGTAAGGAGTACAGCTTAATTTTCAGTCTTCTCCCACTAAAGTCTAGCGAAATATAGGCATTTGCTTGAACGCTTCGTAAGAAATGCGTATTCTGTCCCGTTACAAGTCATGACTACTATCTACAGGCTCTGGGGTATCTCTGCTGCTCAAGGGTATAAATATTTTAAGACCTATCGTCAAGATCCTCTTTGGCTGAAAACACTGGTTAGTAAAGGGCCTTTATTGTGTTTAGAACTTATCTGTGCTTAACAGCATCGGTAGGTTTCTGCCTGCCTGTAAGTCAGAAGATTTGTCGAGATTCTGCTTACTAGTAGTACGACTATGGACATTATTAGGGTACTCAATACGGTGTCATTGGTGTCCAACATCTTAAATGCCTACCATTGGACAATCTCCTGTCGATTGTCTTTCAACCTGCCTACGATTACCACGGTGACAAGGTACGTTCCGCTCCATGGGTATATAATCATCTACTCACGCCATATTTAGAATATTGGTGAGGGTTTCATCAATGATTTTAGATTTGACACTCAGTCAACAACAATTACAGCCACTAGTTTATGTTCATGTGCGTCCCTTTGGCTCACAGATATCGTTTTAACCGTTGGTTAACGAGAACTCCGGTCCAGTATATTATCATTTCTACGGTTCAAGGGTGAGCCTGAAGAATGTTCATCATCATTTAAAAAGATGGCTAACTTGCTTTGTAGCTTTTATGCTCTGCATGTTTGGATCGGTGAGCTTGTTTAATATGAAGATTGAATTTTACCACTGAGTTTTAAATAGTAAGCGAAAAGAAGAAGTTCCTTGTAATCGTAATTGTAGGTAGTTCAGATGTGTTTCTACTCTTGGTTATGCTCAGATTCCTTGTATTTGAATTCAGGTTGTCTTGAGTCTAGTACAACTTGGTTTGTTGAATATTTGTTACTCTCTTCCCACCTCTATCATGCTTATCCTTTGCGTTGTCTGTCAGTATCTGGTTTATGTAAGTAACTTTATCTAACGCATTAAGATTTACACATAAAATAATCACCAATTTACAGATGGAATACTTTATCTGTGAGTTCGTAAACGGTGGCGAAATAGAGCCTCTGGCTTGTAAGACTGTATTTATACTAACCACTGCCTATTGAAGGACTATCAAAGGAGACCTAAATTTTGCTTTCGCTAAACCTTTCGTGGTTAGTCATTAAACCTATCAATCCTTAGTAAAATCAATAATATTAGCATTAGGCCTCCACCAGTACAGCGGCTGTCGCTAGTGTCGTATGCGACATAACAATCTCTTTCGATCTCGTGTATTACTTGAAAGCGCGTACAGCGATGTCAGGAGATTTTGGAGGGTGAGTGACTTCATACACAAAGCTGTTCTTTATTTATGCATTTTAGGACACAACGAGCGATTACCACTCTGGTAATGTATTCAATCAATATCGGTGTTATCCAGGGGTAAGATCAATCCTCGTGTATGCATCTTCCGAGCGAGCGACTGACAATTCCCCTTCATGGCACAGGCTTGTCTCTCTAGGACTCCTTATTACGGTATGTCAAGACTCTCAGTGCCTCTATTTAACCTGTCGGCTCATATGTGCTGGTGGCAAGCGTTACCGCCCCAGAGTCTGATCTACCCCACACTCTATATCCCTCTCTCTAGCAGTAAGTCCTTGGTCGACAGTTCTTTGGCCAGTAGTAAACTACTAAACATATTGATATAGTTTATGTTAATTCATTTCTCGTATCGTGAGTCTTCGGGCTGGTCTTCTCCTTTATTCGCATACTCATGGACATTGTCTAGCTTAAATGCTAGAGAAAGCCTTCGTCACCATATTCACGCCGGCCGTGGCCTGGTAGATACATTGAGCCAATTTTTTTTTTTTTTTCGTCCATTATTGTCTATTAGGGCTTCGCCCCATGTAAGACGTTACATGACTAGTTATGCCAGCGCCTCTGCTTTTCCTTCCCTATTGCTCTACCCAACATCGACCCGTGATGGGTGTTGCGCGTCTCCTGGAGAACAGCAGCTACATGATAAATAAGATTGTGAGGGTTCTTTCCTCGACAGCCGACGGCCTCCATCTCCGTTTAATTCGTTTGGTCTACATATTTGAGTAGCTCCGGAATGCAATCTTTGTGCGACAACAAATTTGTGATGTTGTAGAGCAGCGGCGGTATCACTTTCCTTAGTAGGGTTCTCTGGTCACGATAGGCTTCGCATGACATAATGAAGTGGAAGACTGTTTCTCTTTTAGTACCGCAGTGCGTACAGAAAGGGGATTCCCAGACCCCTATTCTGTGGAGGTGATAATTGAGCGGGGCGTGGCCGGTCCGTAGTTGCGTGAGCATGCTGGTCTGGCGGCGGTTGAGGTTTCGGACTATTTTCCGATACGCTGTTGCGGGTGCATTTGCGTCTATTCGCTGTATTCGTTCCAGTCGCCCAGCGTTCATCAGCAGTTGTTTATGTTGTTCTGGCAGTGTTAACTTGTATGCTGCTTTCAACGCTGATGTGCTTAGGGGTAGCGGGTTTCCCAGTGTTTGTGGTAGATTTGCTCTTGGGCTCCCGTCTCCTCTAGCCGCCGCCTTAGCCTCTGTGTCTGCTTTCTCGTTGCCTTCGATGCCTACCTGCCCGGGGACCCATACTAGTGTGAGGTTGATACCGTCGTGCTTTTTCATCACTCTTGCATACAGGTCTTCGATCTCGCGACGGAGGTGTTGAGCTGGTCCTACGTCATCATCCTTTCGTGTTGCCTTGATTGCGGCCTGATTGTCTGGATATATGGCCGCCGTGGTCGTTCTCCTTTCTCTTCTCAGCATTTCTAGTCCCAGTGCCAACCCTACCAATTCCGCCTCATATACCGTGTGTTCTCCTGTTCTCCCTAGACAGTACCTGACCGACCGTATCATTCTTCCTTCCCTGTACATAACTGCCGCTGCTCCTACTCCTCCATCGATTTCAGATCCGTCCGTGTATATGACCACTTCTCTCCTGCTTCTCCTCACATCTTTCTCCGCTGCGTCCTTCGATTCGGCTATTAGAATGTTGAATGGTGAGTTCCATCCCGGCTTTCGTCCTGTTGGGTCGATTCGCTCCATCTTGCTAGGGTCAATATTGTATGCATTGAAGAGTTCCTGTAGCGGGGTTCTGTGTGTTGCAGGATACTGTTTGGCTTCATCGACATATTTGCGGAGAGGATGTGTGTTGGGAACAGCTGCATAGCGTACCGCCATCCGTTGGTTCACCTGGTTAATGGTCAGCCTCATCGGCAGCAGGTCCGAGGGCACGTGTGCGAAGTGTGTTGCTGTGGTACGCATTGCGCCTGCGGCTGCAAGGGCTGCCATTCGCTGTGCGCTAGTTAGTTTGTTCGCAAAACCGACCACTCCGCTCGCTCTTTTCTGTCCCGGTTTTACCCTTATGGGTTGGGCCCATATGTCTGCCGCGTATAGACCTCGCGTTAGGGCAACTGCCTTGAACAGTGTTCTTGTGTCGCCCAGTGATAGCCCTTTGCATACTCCAGTGAGGCGTTTGAGTTGAATACAATATTTGGTTATCTTTCCCTGTGCATACGCAGCTTGGGAGTGAAACCGCAGTTCCTGGTCTAGGATGACACCGGGATACTTGTGCTGCGGTGTCGGCTTGATGCGTCGTCCGTCTATGGTGAGCGTGGGTCTAGGAAGTGGTATTGTCTTGTTCTTGCTTCTTGCTGGCACCTTCTTTCTTTTCCTGCTGAAGCATACTAGTTTTAGCTTGTCTACTTCAAAGACCGAGCTATGTCGGTTTGACCACTCTTGGGCTCCTTCGTGGCGGGTCATCATGTCTTGCAGCCCGGCATTGGCTTTCTTGAAAGCTCTTGCTGCCTTGATTAGGTTGACGTCGTCCATGAACGCGATGGCCAGTTCTTGTCTTTGTGGTTGGGCAATGTCTAAGAGGTCAGCGTTATAGAAGAGATAGCATAGGCTGATAGTGGACAGCCCTGATCGCAGCCGTTGGTGATGGCTAGTGGTTCCGACGTGAAGTCATCAAACTTCAGTACTGTTTCTCTGCCTTCCATTTTCCTCTTTATCCAGTCCGTGTAAGCTTTTGGTATTTCTCTTTGTCACAGATTGTGAGTTAGTCGCTTTGTGGAGATGCTCGGGAACGCGGCTTTGACGTCTAGGAAAAGCGTGGAGACTACATTGCCCTTTCGCCAGTTGTTCTTGATGAAGCATGTCATCAGCTGTAGCGCATCGTTGGTAGATCTTCCTGGTCTTCCCCCGAAGTGAGTGTTTGGGAGGAGTTGGAGGCGTTCGGTGTGATACATGAGTACGTCCGCTACGCACGAGGATAGTGCCTTGGCTATAGTGTCCATTAACGGGATGGGTCCGTATGCTTTTGCTGCTGAGTAATCCGGTCGTTCTGGCTTGCATAGGACGATTGTGCTTGAGAGTTTCCACTGTGTCGGGTAGTGTTTGAGCGTAAAGGTGGCTCTGTAGAGTGGCCCAAGGTACGGCATTAACTGTCCGGCGCATTTCTGTAGAACAATGTTAGGGATTCCGTTTGGCCCCGGTGCTTTGAATGGTTTCAGCTTTGCTATAGCCCTGCTAATCTGTGTGTTCGTGATCTCCTCAAATGGGACGCCTCTGGTGGGTAGTTGAAGTTCGGAGTAATGTCGTCCTCTGTGCCTGATGCTGGAGTCGGGAAGAAGGTTTGGTGTAAGATTTCGCTTTTCTGGGTGTTATCTTTTGCTTCTGTTATTTCGCCGTTGTCATTCCTGTACTTGAGTATTGGTATGCGTGCCCCTGCTCCGTCTGTCCATGCTCCTGAGGTGAATTTGCCTATGTCCCATATTGTGTTGCCATTTACACATTCCAGGAAGTCTTCCCATAATTCTCTTTTCTCTCTTTCAATTTCCCCTTTGTACTGGTTTCGCTGTTTGCGGAGCTCCTCGTGTACCGGATCCTCGAGGTTGAAGCGGCATTCGTATGCCAGGCGTTGTAGGTGTCGCATCTTCACTTGTTCTTCTTTCAGGAGACTGTTCCACCATCTCTTGGCGTAAGGTGAAGGTTTTGTTAGCGGTACGGCTACTTCTATTGCTGCCTGTATGCCTCCATACATGTGTTCCAATGTTCTATCAAAATCTTCAATGCTGCTTATGTTTGCTGGGACCGGGTGCTGGTTGAGTTCTGTGGATAGAGTGTTCTTGAACTTTTCCCAGTCGGTGCTCCAGAAGTTAGGCCGTGGTTTGGGGGCGTTGTGAAGTACCTGTAGGTTTAGTACAGTCAATATTGGCATATGGTCTGTGCAGTTGGGTCTTTGTTCTGGTAGCATGCAACACTTCATGATTGCTTCTTCTAGCTCTACGGAGCAGAAGACATTGTCTGGTCTGGTGTAGTTTTTTGTTGCTAGCGCTTCCAACGTCAGGATATCTTTGGGCAGCGCCATATGCATTCCGTGGGCCACTACAAGGTCCATGAGTGTTTGCGCCGCATCAAGGTTGGCTCTTGAGAAAAGGTGGTTGTTGCAATCCTTGTCCCATAGTGGATGGTGGTGATTGAAGTCCCCTACCCACATCATATGATGGGGTTTGCTGTCAGTTCTGGTGGAAGTTGATTCGTCTTCTAGTCGTTGTAGCGTGGTGCTCAACACTGTCAGTGAGTGAGCGTGATTACAGTCATTGTATATGTTGAAGATGTCAAGGGATCCTGCCTCGTGTTCGATCCGTATGGCGGTTACGTCTTGCGATCCTGTATCGATGTCTGTCCAGGAGTTGGTGGATATGCGCTTGTTGATTAGTAGGATTGATCGGGTGTTCTCTGGGTTATCCCGATGTTTGGTGGGATATACAACCTCCCAGTACCTGCTTGCTCTTGTGCATCCTAGCCGATCTAGCCATGGTTCCTGCAAGGCTACGATGTCGAATTTGTCTACCTGTAAAGAGTTGATGAGTTCCGTCTGGGCAAGCAAACTCCTGTTGGTGTTTTGCTACCATATATTCAGCTCGTGTCTTTCTATGGTCGTCTCAGTCATGTTGCGTGACCTTGGCACTCTTACTCTTCGTGGCGCTGATTCTGGGGTTGGTTCCCACCCAGTTGGTGAGAGTTTGCTGTTTCGCGGGCTGCGTGAGAGCCAGTGTCATTTTGCCCATCTTGGCTGGTTTCCCGAGTTTGCTGGGTGAAGAGTTGGCTCTTGGTCATGCGGGCCATGGTGGTGTGTCGGGCCGTGGAGATGGTGAGTCATTCTCGTGGAATAGCGGCTCTCTTACCAGTGTCGTGTCTATAGGTGTTTCTTCGCTTCGTTGTGACGTGTGTTCTCCTTAGCGGGTCATTTGCTTAGAGGCTGGCGCTTTGGGGGTTGTCAGTTGTGGCGGTGTCTGGGCGATCCTTCGGCTTTTCGAGATTATGTTGTTGGCGGATTCCGCGGCTAGCGTGAGTAGTCTTCTGTCTTCCTCACTAAGGTCTTCCTCTCGTTCTTCTTCTTGTGTCCTTGGGCCAAGTCCAAACCCCCTGTGTTGCGGTGCTACATATTCTATGTCTATTGAGCCGTCAAGGCGCTCCCAAGATGCTGAGTCCCCTACCAAGGGGTAGTACTTGTATTGGTTGTCCGGGACTTTGCTGGCTAGCTTGTCGTATTGTGCGACGAAGACTGGGCATCCTCTATCCCAGGTGGTATGGCCTCTAGACTTACAGTTGACGCAGTAGCGGCTTTGTTTGTCTACTATCGGGCAATTCTTGGTGCGATGGTTGGCTCCACATGTTCCGCACTTCTCATCCTCTTCTGGGCAGGTGTTTGTAAAGTGACCGGCCCCTATCTTGTGGCACTTGAGACATCTGGAGGGTTCCTTCAGGAGTTTTCGACACCACAGCAAGGTTTGGTGGACTCGCACGCCATCTCGGATCATGCGGCTGGCCGTCCTGGGATTTGTTAGGAGAACAATGAGGTGGGCAGCCCTTTGGTTTGGTTCTTGACGTGCGAGTGGTTTGATCCATCACACTCTTTCTATTTCTCCATTCTCGATACTGTTGCTATCTTCTAGTTCTCTTATACTGCCGTTGGAGTCAGGTTTGAAGCTTATTGGTACTCGTTCGACGATAATGGGGTAAAGTCTCGGTTTGACTGTGGCTTGCGCACTGTAGAGGCTCATGAATGCTTGCTTTGCTTCTTCATCGCTTTGGATCATTTAAGCTGCTTCAGATGAGTTTAGTTCGTATACTACTCTTCTGTTTTTCAGTCTGTTTGCAGTGACTGCTCTGACTTCCATCCCTAGTCGGCTCAATACGCCTTGGAGGGCTATGTTGGCTTTGGCTACGAGTTCAGTTGGTTCAAGTGATGCCAGAGTTGCTGTGCTTTTCATCGTGGTCGTTTCATCAATTAGGATTTGCCTTGCCTTGGTGTTGCCTTTCGCTAGCATCGTGATTTTGGTCATATTGTGTGGTCCTGGGCCTCAGGCTGCTCTAGCTATTGGTGTGCCTGTCGGTTGTCCTACTGCTGTGACGGATGCGTATGTTGTGGGTTTCCCTATCACTTGGAGGGCTTCGGTGAGGTTTTTAAGTGTCTTCTCTTGCATCTCTTTTATATCCTGCGTTGCCTTTTGGATCTCCTTGGTGAGTGCTCTCGCTTCCGTTACAGTGTTTTGCATCTGGTCCGTTGGTATTGCCATTTGTTCGACGATTTTCCTTGCCAGCTCCATTGTTTCCTCTTTTCTTGCTACCTCTACCATAAGTATCGCTACCGCCCGCATTCCTAGCTGTATTGTTTGCTTCGTGGCCATAGATTGCACCATGTGGTGGAGGGCCGTGCTCAGTGCTGGAATGTTGGCTTACTCACCTGGTATCAAGACATTCAAGGTTTCGAGGTATGCTTTGGCTGTGGGTGCATCTCGTATTTTCTCGTTGCTTATGGTATCTCTCTGTGTGGCTTCTTTCCGCTGTCATGTGCCAGAAGATGGTGGTGGCATCTTTGATCCTGCTGAGGTCGCAGACATTCGGTTTTTTGGGTAAGTGTTGCCTTATGAGATAAGTTTGCGCAAAGGTAGAGTGTTATAACCGCTTTCTTGAGTGCAAGCTCGCCAGTCGACATTCTCCAGGTTTTTGAACCATGGGAAAGTTGCGACGAGATGGTGGTAAGAGTACACGCGGCTCCCATTGAGCCATTTTAATGCGATAGGTGAGCTCTCGTTGACCTGCCAAAAAAATATCTTCAGATTCCAGCGATCTTGCAGGCTCACTGATCCCAGCTAAGAACACAAGGCAGCCCGATATTCCCATGGAACCAATCAATTGGTCGAGACACCTTGCAGGCTAGATTTATTTGGGTCAAATCCTGGTTCTGTTAACCCTATGAAAAACGAAAAAGAATGTCGTGGAATTTCTCCCACATAACTATATAATTTCCTTCTTTATTTGGTATTACAAACCATATCATGTTTCTCCTTTGTTTCACTAGATGTAACTAGCCACCATCACATTCTTGTGGCATATAATTTTGTGGTCAATTTAAGCTCAATATCCAACTGAGCATAAGTAATTTTTAGAAATAGTAGTTATTCTACTCCTGGGGCAATTACATTAGCTTTTGAGCTTTGGCAGATCAGGCAGATTTTTTGGTATGCATCAAGTATACCTATATATCATTACTATCCCAAGTTTATATCAAAAACGGTGGAACCGTTGTGGAGGAATGAGACAAACAAGATTTGATGTTTTTCTGCAGGCCATGTGTGTCACAATACTGTGTGAACATAACACCTTTTGCAGACACCAATGCTTGCCACATACCTGTGATGTCAGACTCAAGGTCCCAGGTCTACTTAGATCTTTGGTTGACATAAATGTTCAATAAGGAAGAGAGCTGTAAGTATTATGGTCAAAGGCCAATAACAGCCAGAGACAATACCTTCAGAATTAGCAACAAGGGTCAGGCAATGGCAGTAATTGACTCTGAGAACTATTTTTTGGTATTGACTAATGGTGTCTGGACACTCATATGAGTGGACAATGGTGTTCACAAGAGATTAGGGCATATATCTTAGACTCACTAACACCTCCAAATATTATTCCATGGTGACCATGCAAGCTGCAATAAATCCATAAGTGTTAAAAACATGGTTGAGTTAGTGTATGAAGTGAAGAGATGATCTCTGACTGTAAGACAAGAGAGACATCATAATCCTGCGGGAGAAATGCAATGCAATAGCAAGACAGTGACTGAAGCCTTTTCAGAACTCCACACAAAGAGCAAGAAGCTACAAAGAAAATCAAAGACATTCTTTCTTTCATCTTCAGGTCTTGTGCAGGTCTCCAAAATCCCTATCAATGTCCTTGCAGCTTTGCTCCAGAAGCTTTCAAGTCAAGCATCACAAACACTTTTCAAATATAATCCAACTCCAGCTATTTTTCTAAGTGGAGCCTTGCCCACTACAACATGATTGAAGAAATCTGCTGTTCATGCTATTGTCAATCACCCCCTTCTTGCAGTGGTTGAATATCCTGAATCTGGCCACCTGCCTGGGCAGGCTGTCACACATTGTTTTGAAATACATCCTAGACAGTATACTGAACCTCATTTGAATAATATTGAATATTCTTTGGGTGACTGTAAAGGAGGTCATCCAAATACATCATGTTATCTATTCTATTCTCTGCTCCCACTACTGCACTCTGTAAACCAGTTGTGTATTAACAGAGTAAAATAAGCTGTGAGTTTTCTCAGATCACCATTAATCTGCATTTGGGATATTTATTTTACATTTTATGTATTTAATAGGCTGCTCTATCAAAAGTGGTGACTTTCATGGGCCATCTTGTCCAGCAAACTCTCATTTATTCTGTTTCTTTTGAAGATGCTACTCAACAAACATTTGAAAAGGCACTTTGGTTTATAGTGTTTTGATGTTGAGAGGTTGCTATGGATTTCACAGGAAATGATTGAACAGAAGCTTGTGTCCCCAGTGGTTGGGGGACCTTCTCCATCAGGCACTGGCAATGGACTCTTGCAGCAAGTCATATCATCACTACAACGAAACTTTGGATCTAATCTATGGTACTAATGGGTCCACATTCATAAAGTAAGCTGTCCTCAATTTAAATTTATTATCACTCAATTCCTCGTAGATGTGAGTTTTATTGAAAATGCTCATGTGCTCATTTACTTCTTCAAAATATCTCTGAATATGATATTCAATCCTTGAGAGAACCTCACTCACATCCTAATCCACTTCCAACAAAGACACCAAAGGCCATGAAGATCATATTTGAAGAACATATGAAAGGCTTAGACTGGCAACTGGCTGATATGACACCTAGAAGGTTGTCACTTGATTTGATGTTTGTGTCTGGGCTTCACTCAGTTCTCACATTGAGATCTATATAAGATCCCCCTCTTTCTGCTCTCCATCCTTCCCTTAAAGATCTTGATCACACAGGAAGAATCATAGAAACACTCAGAGAGGTGTATTTCCCAAATGGTACTGGTCTGGAAGGGATGTACATTATTATTTGTTTACTGGGCTGTGCTGAGTGTATCTCAAATTCCTAATAGGTGCTTCAGCCTTGTATGAGAAGCAGACAGTGGTTTTGCAAGAAGGACAACATGTTTGACATGTTGAAACATTCCACTTATCCAATCACAAACCTTTCACCATTATTATTTGTATGCTCCTGACAATGAGCAAATTAATAAATAATTAATAATATGTACTTCGAGGCCAACCCTTGACACTTCCTTTAAGTGTGCAGCAGGTTATGAAGGATTTGAACTCAAAGCTTGGTTTGTACAGCCTTTGTTTGTTGCAGAGCTTTTACTACATCTCAAAGTGCTACTGCTCATTTATTTATTTTTTGACATATGGTCAAGCTCAAGGTAACACCACATTTAGGCTCTTCCTTGACTTTTTTGCTTAACTTTTTATTCAAATAGGTCTCAAAAATACTTTTGTAAAATCTCCCAGGGACTCACTCTAACCTGCACATATGATTGTACCTGTCCATTGCAGCAACTTAATAAATATGACCATACCCACCACTGCTATCAGCTTTACACTAATCATGTTGGCCACAGAATTCAAAAGCTTGGTGGTGTGGTATCTGAATATGTCAAGAAGGCTATGTATAACCTCATGAGTGCACTACCCCTGGATAATGTGGATGCAACAATTGCTTAACTACTATTAGAAAACTTTTCTGCATGCTTACACACCATGCCTCATAAGTATTGTATTTCAAGGTTGTCCATTGCATATAGCCCATGGAAGCTATCCACAAGAGTCACGGATAGATAAATCCACAGTATTCTGCTAGTTTCATTGCTTGAAGATAGGGACAAGAAAGAATATTCCATATAATTGTAAAGCTGGAGGTGGTATTCCACTTCCAGTCCCTAAATCTGAAATTTTTGAAACTCCCTGGTCTTGTAAATAATCATCTGCAAAGGCAGATATATGCTGAATTGATGCATAGGTTCCCAAGAGATTTAATCACTAGAATATAATATAATATAGAACCTCAAACCAAGCCAAAGTTCCTTTTCCACAGTGCAATTTAATTCCTTTTACATGCCAAGATGTACTATCATTGGTGATTCGAGTAATATGCAACTGGAATCATGAGGGAAATTGAATTTCATCATTTGGAATGTGAATGTGAATTTCTAAGTAGCAAAGCATGAGACAAAAGGTGTATACCCTTTCTCCTAAGCTCAATTGGGATATCTATAGAGGAATTTTTGCTCCTCAAGGTTAAGGCTTGGCTAATCTTAGGGGTAGCTAACCCTAAATTACCTAAGTTATAACCCTTCTCTGGCACTCTAATATTATCAATGCCACTGATATCTACAGGCATTGTGAGGGAATGCAATGTTGCAGAGTCTATTAGGTGTGTACCATAAGCAACAATACAGAAAATAGAGAAATCAGTTGAGCTGTGAACAGCTTTGCAGGCAACATATGAGTAATTCTGCCAGCTGTGAAGCTGACTGTTTGAGTCAGCTTCACAGGCAATACATTCAAGAATAGTGTGGTCATATTTAGTTTTAGCTCCCTTGTTACAAAGACAGTTGGATTCTGCCAGTTCTACTTTCCCTCGAAAACCTTAGTCCACAATGAAATATCCATTCACTATCTTAACTTTAACTCATTACATTTTATGAACTTGCTCACACACAACTTTGTTCTTAAAGGCCTAATCAACCTTTGAGTCTAACCAAAACTTCTCATAAAAATTTTCTAAAACCCACAGTGCACTTTAAAAACAACATGTCAACTTGCTCAGGCAATTCATACAGAAAATCCCACCCCTGATGTTCTATGTCAGTGGGCGCAGCCCCCCCATCCTACAACCTTACCACCTTCTTTGAACTCTCTGGCCTCATAGTGGACCTAATATATTACTTTGTTTATTATTTACTATTAGATGTAGTGATAAGCTCAATGTAAGCTTATAGTGACGCAATAGACTTCGAGGAAGAAATATGCAAAGAACAGATACCACTATCCCCCATACCATGGGTAGAATACTTATGGATCCATCATAATACATTCAGTAGAGATGAATCTGATGAAGACTCAATAAGAATTCCATTCCAACTTGGCATACAACACCTCGGACCACAAAAAACCTGCTTGCTAGCACAACAGAGAAGTATAAAAGACAAATCTCTATCACTGTACCCAAAGACTGGACACATATAGATCAATATTATTCGAATTCTAAAACAAGCATGAAAATGTCAAACATTAAGTTATTATCAAAATTGTCAACAAACATGCAGAGCAGTGACAGTATGCCAAGAATAATAACAGTGTCTAACTCCTCTGACTCATACATAAACAATGATCTACCAAGATTAAGTACTATGTCGAGTAAATCAATATATGAGGATGCTAGAGGCTTGAGGGAAACATGAGATGTGGAACCTAACAAGACATTGGAACAATACATATGCATCAAAAGTGAGGAAAATATATTTGTGGGAAATAATAGATCACAAGGAGAAATTGGACAAGAAATACTACAATTATCTCTGCAGTGATTAAGCCAAGTATGAAAACAAAACAGAAAGTATTTCCAAATGGACACACTGAAACGAAATTAGAACAAAACAATTCATGACCAAAAGATCCCACTAGACATGTACCAAAGCCATTAATAATCATTATAAAAATTAACAGCAATCCAGCAAGAGCACTAATAAATAGTGGCTCACTCTCAGACTTCATGTCAACCACACTGGTTGACCAGTTGAAAAACCAAACAACACTGCTGGATAGACGACAGCCATGTGAAATGGCAGCTAGTGGTTCATGCACATTAATACAATGCAATACGCCAGTAGAATTCTCATATCAAGGTATTCAAGAACAATGAACCTTTGATATAATAAACCTAGAAAATTATAATATTACATTGGGTACACCTTTCCTATCCCAACATGGCAATAATGCTAGGTTTCAATCTGACTAGACTAGCCATACGGTCGAAGGAAGCACAACCAATAAGAGGATCAGAAGTTTCAATATTAGCTTCAATGGCATCCCAATTTATTGCAGAAGGACTCATAGAGATAAGAACAATGCTCAGGAATGAAGTGAGTGGCTTATGCAAGCCAGCATAAGACACTCCCCTACCACCACTACACGATATAAACCATAGAATCGAAATTATAGACAAAATCCTCAACTATAAATGGTGACCTGGTTGTTGTCCTGAAGCAGTCAAGCATTTATGGCAAAAGAAGTGAGATACTTATCTGCTGACTAGACAATGGCAATTCAAGAACAGAAATAAGACAGTACCAATGTTGATGGTACCTAAGAAACCAGGACCAGATGGTGATATATGTATAAGAATGGTTATTGACAAACAAGAACAAAATGTGAATACCAAACACATGACTAGTCCACTACCTAATATTGAAAGTATATTATTGAACATTGATAAATGGAAAAGATGCATATGAACAGCTTAGAAAAGAACCATCAGATATAAATTCTACATCTGTAGCTTTGAAGCTAAAGCCCGAGCAAGCAGCTTGGTCAGCAGTGTCCACAGACACCCAGCCGCTACTGCCCCCATCACTGCTGCAATGAGGCAACAGCAGCTTCTGCTTCTGAAGCTCCAGATGGCCCAATTAATAGAAGAAGCAAATTATTTTTAGGGACTTATTTTTTTACAGAGCATATCCCCTTCAGGAGACTTAAGTACCTCCTCAGCCCACCCAGCAAAGGGAAATCCTAACGGTGTAGAGGGAGGAGCGAAAGAATATAAGGAGCTGGGGAAGATGAATTTCAGATATGGTTCCAACAATAACTTTCATAGATTTGAGACAGCTTCCATGTCAATTAAGGTATCCCATCATTTTTAATTTTGTTGACTACAACCTGACATTGAAGTCCTTTGAGTAATTTTTCACTAGCTCAGGGGACAAGTCAATGGGATCCACACACTTGCTAGATTGTTAAAGCCAATTTGGACATGAGACTATGATAATTTTCCAGCTTTGCATTTTGGATTGGGTCACTGAACTCAGTCAATGGGCAGGTGATGACACATTCAGGGCAGGGCTTCTGGAAAGGAACCAAGTGTGAGTATTAATGAACTTCTCTATCAAAAAGTTTCCTGTCATAAAATCAACATGGCTTCCTCCCACCCTATGATTGCAAGGCTGATACTTTCTTACTTATATGCACTCGCTACTTCAATACATGCTGCTATGTGCTGTGTCAGGGGGCAGGACAAAGTGTCTGAGGCAGCTGACAAAAAGACTTTTTTTCTGTTAAATTTTGAGAATTAAATAAGCAGAATTAGTTGGTGCTGCAGAAGCAGAAGTTGCTGCCTTGTTGCAGCAGCGGTGGGAGCAGCAGCAGCTGGGTGTCTGTGGACACTGCTGACCAAGCTGCTTGCTCGGGCTTTAGCTTCCAGTAGCTTTTTGTCAATGTTGGTCACAATGCAGGGTGTGTCACACCAATAACAGTGAATTCTGAAAGCCTGACCTCTAAAATGACAAATGGACATACAGCTGTTTAGAAACAGTCAATAATGCTGAAAGGATCTTGAGGATTAGTGGTTTAATCAGTTCATTGTAGACTTTCTACAAGACCAAACAGCCCTGTGTTCCACTTGCAATGGACACATTGCTTTTGTTTTTTTAGTTGGCCTCACTAAGTGTATTGCCACAACCATCACTTCTCTCTCCCAGCTTCTAAATGAGTCAAGCAGTGGGAAGCTGTATGTCCCAGTCTGATAAAATATTTTAAATCAGAATCAGTGTGTGGTCCTTTTACAGTGTGAATATATTTTAAAGGCTATAAAGTGATGATGTCTGGTATCAAAGCTAGGCTTGCTGTCCCATAGAGATGCGACAGAGTTTCTAGTTTCACAAGTGTCCATTGAAGCATGGGGGCAGAACAGAGGGGCCGGGAGACTGGGAGATGTGCTGATCCCCAGGGTTTTAGGGGAGTGTGGACGTCACAGTGGGTGTGAGGGCATGGGAAAATTAGAGAAAAACAGCTGAAATGGGTGCGGTGTGTCCATTAAAGGGAGCCCTGGGAGGCCACACAGGGCCAGTGCCAGTGCAGGACTCATCAGGGACCAGGGGTTTTGAGGGTGCATGGAGCACCAGAGTGCAAAAGGGGAAGGAGCTGAGCGAGCGCTGATCCTGAACAAGGGCACACAAGCATATCTGGGTACCTGAAAGTGGGAGGAATAGATATAGGACTTAGGGAAACAGATCACCTGGGGTCAATCCCTTACACCCTCCCCCTCTGACCAAGTTCCTTGATCAATCATCTAGATCACTGGCATAGATGTAAAATATTGACATCATCAGGATCCCTAGTACCTTTTGGTACTACATTGTCACTGTAGTTTATATGACAATGTAGGTCATGTACATTGACTGGAGGTTGAGTAAAGTCCTCCCCACCATAATCCATACAGTCGGTCAGACTAGAAGGTCCAGCCACAGGCTGGTCCACATGGTGATCAGGAGGAGGCATCTCCAGATCACACAGTTCCCCTTCTGTAGCAGGAGGGTCATAATAAGGGCTCCCATTAACAAATGGGAGGAGGGACTCATAGATATGGAAACAATTGAGCTCCACCCACTCCTTTCAACAATTTAATTTTGTTGGCTCTAAGTTGACAATGAAGGGTGACTTTGTTGTATATAAGCTTTGTCACATGATGGATGAAGTAGGGCTTGATCTTATTTTGAGCAAATGCAGGAGTAACCCTTGCTTCACAGCCTCGCCAATAAGCAAACTGTGCTTCTATAATTTTCTTATGGGGAGGTAGATCATACCTCAATGGGTGGGGACTGCAGAGGAGTTCACTGTCATTCCTCTTCCACTGGCCAGCAAGCAGTTTCTCCCATTGTCCTACAATGGAGAAAATTTGCTGAAGCAATGTCTCAGCTTCAGCATCACAGAACTTGGGTTTAATCAAGTTCACCCAGTGCCATACTTTGGCATTGTCAATGTTAATGAAGGCTCCCTCAGTGCGGAGCTGGTGTGGAACCCCAGAAGGGTTCCTATTGAAATTTTGGATGACCTCGCTTATCCAGGTGGGGTCTGATTCATGTGTGGACAGCATGTTAACGAAGTCAGGAAGTGACTTCGAGTGCTCATCAATGCAGAATATCACCGCATTTTGATTGGGGGTTCTCTCATGAGGCTGGAGGGCTTTACCCTCCCTGTATAGTCACCTCATTTTGGTATCCTGGACATTATGGTCCAGGATCCATTTGGATGCTCCCCTTAGACCAGGTTGATCCCATTGCTCAGCCCTAGCTTTGCCCAATGGTTTGGGGAATACATCAGTAATGTATGCAGGGGGTCAGCAATGACCCTTCTTAAATTTTGTTGAGGTGAGAGCCCCCAATGACAGGGATTCCTGTCTTGTGAACGACTTGAGTATCATTCATGATAATAGCCTTAGCTTTGCCTGTCTCAGAACAGCAACATTTACAAGGAGACTTGTCCTCTAGTGGCTTGAGCTCTGGGGTACTGAATGTACTGTGACCCATATCGAACCCTTCATCAGAGTTCGGTAAATCCTCCATTCGGTACCCCTCTCTATCTCCGGTACTCCTCCTCCTATGAGTGCGGCGTCGTAAAGTTCATCGAGGACACCGAATGTCGATCCGCAGGCGATTACGTATGTGTATAACCCGCTGTCGAATGTGGGGCGCGTCGCCGAGCAGCCCAGAGGTTACACCGCCAATGCCGACCAAAGAGAGCCTCATTGCAGTGCAGAAGACGCTGCCGGCTGCCGGTGGGCCGTCGCATATTCCGTTTATTCGCGATATGCTGTTCTTTGTTGGGCGTACGCATACGCCTAGCGACTCTGGCACCATCATTATTTCCGATCCGCCTACGCGCGAACTTGCCGTTGCAGCAGCGACTGCACTCATTCATATCCTTAATGTTCCGCCGCCGCATGCTGAGGAGCCGGTTTACCTGTGGCGGCTCTTCCATGTGATGGGGTGAAGTTCGAAAAGATCCCGAGTAATGCGTTCGGGGTCTTTGAAACGAGTGCTAGGGCAGGCTGGGTCAAGGCGTGATTTAAGATTCGCAGAAATTATGAGAATACAGGCGATCATTCGAGAGCCAGGGATTTTTTTGAGAGGGGAATGAAGGCTGGCGTGGAATCTTGCTATTATGTGCGTTTTCTGCTTATGATGTTGTTGTGTGCCTGTGCTAATGATCTCATAGCGCCTGGGTATGGCGCGTCTTCTTGGTCAACTTGGTCTTTCGCCGTCGCCCGAGACCGCGATGCAGTTCCTGCAAGAGGCCGCAAAGAGGTCCTCCATCGAGTCGCCACATTTCACTTATGTCTATGGATTGTTGTTGTTGGGCGAATTTACGGCTGCGAAGGTGGAGGAGAGGTACTATGTGCCGTTGATTCTTCCAGGTGCGTGTGTAAGCCCATCTCTCGAGATCGCTTGCTCATCTGGATGATGTGTAGGATCCTTGCCAACTACTGAAGCTCGTAAACATATCGAACGCCCTGCGTATCTTGGGTCCGCACTCGCGCAATATAAGCTTGGGCATGTTTACGAATATGCCGTGCCGCCGTCCCCTTCGATCCGTTGCTTTCCGTTCAATATTACTCGTATGTCCTCTCACCCCACGCCCTTCTTCTCGCTCATGGTCCACGCGTAGTCTTGCATCAGAGCAGGGTGAAGCTGAAGCTAATGTCGCCCTTTCGAGATGGTTCTCATGTGGTGCAGAGGGTGCGTTTGAGAAGGATGAGGGGTTGACAGTCGCCTTTGCGGATAAGGTGTGCATAATCCTGCGTCTCTTGTACGTGAATATGGTGCTAATTATGTTGTGTAGGCCGTGAAGAAAGGAGTTCATTCTGCAGAGTTCGTAATGGGGTATTATGCCGAGGTTGGGATTGGGCAGCCGAAGGACTTGGAGGCGACCAAGAAGTGGTATGATAAGGTCTGTACATTGCTCTTGTATCCTAAACTTGCTAACTGATTTACTGCTTAGGCAACACGGCAACACGGAGGCTCCCGCCCGTCTCTCCGCCCTCTCCCAAGCTGCACCGCAATCTCTCTCTCGTACCCAACACGATACGCTCACCAACGACAAGTTAGTCAGGAGAAGAATTCAGGCGCAAGCATGAGCGATCGCTGGCGGCCGGGTCAACAGCACGAAACATGAGCCAACTGCTGCTGAGAAGGTGAAGATGGAGGTTCTGGAGGGTGCGACGCAGAAAGCACCGTCTGTGCCGCCGATGCCTGCTACGCTTCCGCGGCAGAGGCATGCGAGTACGATGCCTGTGCCGCCGCCGCATGGACAAGGATCACCAGCGCCGTCGCAGGGTGGACCGCAGCAGGGAAGACCGTTCGCGAATGCGCCGAGGTATACACTGCCCGACACACCAATTCCACCACCCTCCGGAGCGTCAGAAGCAGAGCTGCATCAGCATCCATCGTAGTCTGGTCATGGTCAGCTGGCGGGGAAGCCACCTGGACGGAGACATGAGATGGTGTAGCACGTTGGTGGGGGGTGAGCCGCCTGCGGGGACGCCTGCGCCCCCACCATAGCAAGGGAGACCACCGGCACAGGGTCATAGGCCGACAACGTTTGCAGAGATGGGATTTCAGGTAGGCAAAGCGGAGAAGATTGCGGTATTATGTGAGGCGGTAAGGTGGTTGGGATGGAGTGGGCTGGGCTTATGGTTAAGTTTGATCGGCCTGGGTGGTATTGTAATTAACGTTGGCGAGTTCTGATTTGTTTTGGACTTTTATTCCCGATTTTCCCTTCCTTTTTCTGCGTTGATTCCCGTAATCACATCACTTGCATCATCTTTACTCGGGCGTGATGTCTGTTTGACTTTGACCACGTCTAATTCTGATTCCTCCGTCCACATGTTATCTCATTTATACCCTACTGCTTTACGAATCCTTGGAATTCCGCACATTTGCAGTTTCGTTAGCTAGCTGCTGTTGGTGATGCAAAAGATGAAAAAGAAGGAAATTGTAGTTTGCGTAGAGTCGTAGAGTCCATAGTAGCCTTTTCCTTGAATTGGACGTGAAAATAAATTATATAAATGGTTTATTTGATACATTGGGCCTGGGTGGCTTATACGAGGAGCTCAAGGTAGGTATCGTGTGGAGCATTCAGTATCCAGATGTCAACGTCTTCTCAAGAATCCCTTCGTGAAGAGTTGGTCAGAGGAATATTCACGGATTATTTCAGCAACAAAAGGCCGCACAGAAGTATATGAAGGGTGCATCTGTATGATGCCAAGTTCTTGAGGAATTACTTTCATTTTGTTTGTCGTATATCCTCACCATTTATTTGCCTTGACGCTCATACAATAAGAAAACACATTCCATTCCTTTAAAGATCAATTTGAAAGGGCGTAATTAATAAGTGGGTGACTACGAACAAGATGGTCATTCCGTTGCCAACCTCTGCTTCCTCTTCAAGGCAGAAACTCTTCCTGTCAAGGACCTTTCCCGCCAGATAGGCTCCCACTTTGTAATTCTCACACGTTCGGGGTAATCATTTGACAGGTCTAACAAAACTCTGTGGTTTGCGCCGACTTGGTCAACTCTGGAAGAGTTATCAGAGGAAAATTTATGGCCGTCCGTCCAAATGTTGAACACCAGGGGTGGAAAGATGGCCTCTTCGAGGTGTCTTCTGACCATGTAAAGAAATGTTTTAGAGGGGGTCCATCCTATAGGGGATTTTTCGATAATTAGCGTTTTCAACGTGTCCATGCGGGGGACCTGAGGTAGTATTAGGGGACGGAGACTTGCGTTTGACACCTCCGAATCCGAGATGATGAGTGTATGGAGGAAATGAAGAGGGGCGAGCAAACTAAACAAGTCCACCTGCTCGTTGACCTTTACGAGTCGTAGTTCGCGGAGACTACGATACCTGGATATGAGTAGCCTGCTTGAGTCCGTTTCACAACAATCTTCCAGCGTGAGGGACTGCAACCATGGGGCATCTAGGTGTTGAAATGCAGCTATATCATCATGCTCCTTCGTATGGATAGAAAGCGACTTCAAGGTTGGGAAAATCAAGGAGACGGAGACTACGACTCCGTCGAGTGACAAGGTTTGTAGATTTCCACAATTGGATAGAAGATATTCCACCTCATCCTTTAGAAGATCACCTTCAAAGTTGAGGCAGAGATGCGCCAACTTTGACAGCGTCAAAGGAGTCAAGACTTCCCACCATCCCTCCCGGCGGAAGTGCAAATCACAAGTTACGAGCTTGGGTGCGACAATAGGACCTGTCTCCCTGATAGGTCTGTATCCTCCGCTATTGATGGAGAGGTACTGTAGTTGTGGCATTTCGTTAGGTATTGCAATGGGAAATAGATGTTTCAGGTAAACATCCTCCCTCCGACGACCGAGAAAGAGGGAGAGTGAGCGGATACGAGGGAACTGATTGCGTACAATATTCATAACGGCCTGTATTTGGGCGCTGTCTTGTTCTTCATTATCATACAACACGGCGGCCCTTCCTACTGGAGTCCTCAGAGAACGTCCAGTCAAAATAGAGACCAGACGCACCAAGATAAAGTTGCCAGTCCAATTTGGCAGCCTTGGAATATTCAACGAGATTGTACAGTCGTCGAGGATTTAAAAGAAACCTCGATGCATCAATCTCGAGTTGATTCCATATTGTTGGGCATTCAACAACAATGTCGTTCCACCCTTTACATACCAGCCTGAGTCCGGCTCGAATCCTTGCCGCGCCAAACGTAAAAGGGCATCGATCGAGGAAGATTTGGCGGCAGCACAGGAAGTGAAAGTTTCCGGAAGTTAGGTCTTCTGGTTCCTCGAATAACGGGGGAAGGCATAGCTGAAAGATTTCGTGCTGGAGTTCGATTGGCAGGACGTCCATCGTGAACCTGCGGCCCGGTAAGAACGGCGAACGCCAAGACTAGCGCAGCTAGCGGTGCGAGATACATGGCTCTCGAGTTCTTTATATATTTGCTGCGAGTAAGATGCTGTGCGGCCCGCGCCTAGTGATTCATCGTAATTGGTTCCTAAATTCGGTTGATTAGAGTTATTGGAATGGTACTTGATTGGCCAGCCAGAATGTGACTTGAGTTTGTACGGTCCTATCGGAAGAGGCCATCACCAGTTGTGATGACATCCCATCTCGAGCGCTCCCAGCCATTAATCTCCCATCTTCACCGCTGAAGGATGCCTCGTTTTCGTAATCAAGCTCAAGCTCAAAGTGCCACAATCTGATACTCGGGAGACATCACCAGATGGGGATTATGAGCATACAGTGCCGCCAGATTGCGCGCTGAGGAGCGCCAGCTGCAAAACCAAAAATAGCGCCACAAAAGCGCTGGCGCTCCTGCAAAAACTCTCTAATGTAGAGTTGGACCGCATGCGACGGGAGTAAGTTGAATATTACCTCTAAGTTCCCATGCACCAGCGATTAATAGCAAACCCTACATTCCTCGTTATTCGAGGAACCCGACGACCTGACAGCCAAAAACCTTGACTTTCTATGCGAATACTTTCGCGCTGTGGAGCGCCAGCTGCAAAACCAAAAATAGCGCAATGAAAGCGCTGGCGCTTCTGCAAAAACTGTCTACCTCTATTAAAACTGGAATGGGGTACCCCAATCCACCCATCCCCCATCAGGTAGTTGCCTGCTGCCCAGATCATTCCCTTTTTGCCCTCACTGCCTCCACAAACCCTCAAAACCCTGGGATCCAAAGGGACCAGAGGGTTCCCATGCCTGCTCCACCATTACCCAGTGCACTGGCACCCTTCAGCTGCCACTACTTCCATTTTGCTCCTGCTCTCCCTCATTTTCCTATACCCTGGCACCCTCTATGATAAAGACACTCCCCTAGAACCCTGGGCTCCAGTTCATCCCTTACCTTCTCCACCCCTCTGTTCAGTCCCCACAAAATAGCATTATTATCATTATTTTCAAAAGAAAGTAAAAAAAAATTCAAAAAAGAAGAAAAAAAAATAAAATAAAATAGGATGTCACATACCTGCATAAACTGAATGCCAGTACCAGTGAGCCAGATTGAACATTGAAGGTCTCAATTCTGTATAATTTATAGCCTGGACCCATGCTCTCATGCCCCATAATGATGGGATCTTTTTTCCCCACATATTTTGCCTCTACCACTCCAACTGTGGGGATGCATGTTTCCAGGTATGGTAGGTCCTGGTCTCCTCACTTGGACCTATATGTCCATATAAAATTCAGGCTGATCAGAGCTGTGATTGTCTCACAACAAAGGGAGCCTAAATGGGGTACCCCATATGGGTGTCAATAGGTATAGTGAAGATGTCTAGTTAGTATATTGTAATCAATTTACCCAATAATATCACTACAGTTTCCTTTATTCATATTTGAAATTAGCACTTTATACACCCACTATATCACTCCAAAGTATTATCCATATTTAATAAGTATCAAACAAATACTGCTTTTTTGTCTTCTTCTCCCAACACAATAAATATGCAAATTTTATATCTCGAGAACCGGTCCGCTGTTTTTCTTCAAACATGACTCAATATTCATGAAATGAGCAGGGCTACAACATATAAAAAATCAACCCGAAATATGTGCTTTCATTTGAGTTATGTAACTCCCACAGGCTATAGAATGTCAAAGTCTGTGCCCTTCAGAACAAGCAAGTGCATCTTGAAGTATAACATAACCATACATAGCTGGTAATAAGCTCCTCCGAACATCCACCTCTCCAGTTATCTCCTTGGAGAACTCGTCGTCCGACTTGAGCCAATTCTGAACTGTCACCCTCCGAATTGCTCCGGCCATTGACGTCGTCTCCCTGCAGAATTGAGTGCGCTCTTGCATTCTGATAAAATGCTCCAACAACCGCTCGAAGTCCTGCTCCATGTGGATTGGAAACCCACTAAATATAACGTCTTTGAAGAGGAACGGAAAGGAGCAGTTGCGTATTGTATGGTTTCTCAATGACAGATTGTAGATCTCCAGATACATCCAAATATCCTCTGGAAATGCGTTGGGATATGTCTTCATCATGTCGATGGTCAACTTCGGTGGCAAGGACTGTGTACAGACTGCGGGTGGGAAAGCTACAGCTACAGCGCTAATCTATAACAGGAGCAGGCATAGCATCGAGCTGCTCTTACGCTTCTGAAGATCTGTCAAATATGATAGCATTCTGTGTCAGAAACTTCAGCTCAATAAGGCTAACCCTAATCCCAATGAAAGGAGAATATGATGTCATCTCACCAAACAGAGATGTACCCCAAGCAAACCGTTCATCCAGCGGGCACGGTACATAGATGTCTTGCATGAAGGCACGGGATCATAATGGAGCACGCGGTCTCAAGCTTTGACAAGAAGGCCATACGCATAATGACTCCAAAATTGATTTCTGTATATCTACAGTTTTTCAGACATTCACTTTTCCGAGACAGACAAAGCTTGAAGCAGCCAAAGGAATTTAGTGATCCTCTGAGGCTATTATTCTGTTCTGAATGACGGTGCTGTGCCATTGGATGCGAGACTTTGTAAAGAGTCTGATGTACTGATGAACGAAAGTGTAAGAACTTTTTTCCACCATTTAGTATGGTGTTCTATACTTCTTTAGATCATTTATCGTTAATCTCCTTAGCCTCAGGGTGGTTGAGACGCTACCGTTCTCAACGGAATGTTTGTTTCGTCGATGCTTAAAACATATTTCCTTTTATGTTTATGTTCCTTCAGTCCAGAACTCTAACACGGAGAGATGCAATGGTGAATAGTTGGTGAGTGAGGTTCAAGTATTCTCCGCCACCAAATACTATAAATAAATATAAGGAAGGGATTGCGAGGTTTGATAAGTCGAAAAGACTACAGATTCTCTAAAGAATGGCTTGAATAGAATCAAAGAGTTTCTTATGCTCCAGTGACGAATACGCCCAAACCCTGAACATGGTTCGGATCTACGGGAGAAAAGTGTTTAAGTTCTGAGAGCTCCTTGAATCCTAGATGTATAATTTACCTTCACTAATTCCAAGCTTTCTAACAGCGTCACCAAGTGGGAACTGTTGAACGACAGTCACCTTTCCTGGGCCGTTCAAGGAAAGAACGGTAACCAAAATTTTGCCGAGAGTTAAAACGTATAGATACCTGTGTCGAACTTGGTCAGGAAAAGTACTGAGGTTGGAAAAAATGCATTACATACTCGTTTCCATGCACTGTGACTATCTGGGAATCGGAGAGGAAGCTATCTTTTGCCAGGGCGAGCTGGCTGACAATAGATGATCCAAGGTTACGATCGACGGCGACTTCGTTAATCAATGAGGTCCCGAAGTCCTGGATAAATGATATACATCAGAACGGCACACTTAGAGTTCAATGAGTTACATACGATCAAAAAGACGTGGTCGGTCTTCTGACTGTGCAAAGCCCAGCAGTTCATGGCACCTTCAGCCTGGAACGGAAAAATACCACTTCTGTTTTGGCCGCTGAGGTCAAAAATCTCATATCCCAAGGCAGGATCAGTCACTAAGGCGGCGTTCTTTCCAGGAAGGATGGTCATTCCGAAAGGAAGTGAAGCACCAGCGACATTGAGTTCCCTGAAGTTCTTGGAAAGAGCTCCTGTCAGAGGGTTGATATCCCAGACGGCCAAGAATCCTCTGTGTCCCATTGACTCGCTGGACAGTAGCAAGGAGTTGGTTCTCTGCTTCATTGAAGAGGCCTTGGCCGAAACCGTTGCCAAGGGCGAAGTTTGGTGGTGTAGTTTGGTTCAGGTTCAGCAAACGCTGAGTGTTGGGAACCGGCACAAGACCCTTTGAGTCACTCGGTTTGAAGCAGCTGTTTGTCATGAGTTTTTGTTTGACTCTGAAAATTCTGCGTGAACTCACCTTACTCCATTGACTCGGCCGCCATTCAAGGCACAAACTAATCCCCTTTTCTCAGATACGGCGACGGAAATAGGGAATTCTCCACCAGAGTTAACCGCACTTCCAATCCGTCTAAGCTTTGTAGGATCCGTCGCATCAATATCAAATGCAGCAATGCTGTTGAATCCGGCCTATAAATAATGAAAAGGTAAACCCTTGACAAAATTTGAGACCGACCGAGCAGAACACTGACGTTGATGACATAAAGCTTATTCCCAGAAACTGTGATCGAGCCTTGACTAAGTAATGGATCTGGAGCTGCAGGTACTCCTGTAATTACTGAACCTGAAAATAGATTAGTCGTTGGCCCATAGACATACGGGTCAGACTCACCGACTCCGTCAGCAGAAAAGGCTGGTTGGCTCCAGTCAATTTTCCGTCTGATCCAATTTGAGTGCTGACCACAAAGTTGCCATCTGGTTGGTTGGTCGCAACTGTTCGTTATAATAGTCAGTCATAGACTTGACAAAATCGAGATGCGGACTTACAGTATGCTGCAGCTACGACTCCTGGTTTGGTAGCCGCAGCTTGCAAGGGATTACCCTTGGTCAAGTAAGGTAGGAGAGCAAAGGCGAGAGTAGCTGCAACTTTCATGTATGCAGATGAACTCGTGAAAGAGGTTGAAATGTAGACTTGCCACTGAATTCCATGTCTCTTTTATACTCGAATTTGAGACTTATTTTGTATTTTGTATTTTTAGCGGATGAAACGAACATGACAAAGTCGATGGCTCTCCGGGAGGTTATTGGAGCGTTGATATCACTTATTTACAAAGCCTAAGTCGTCTTCAAGGCCTGTCTGTGCCTCCATTGGTTTTCGTGAGAACTATTGCATGGTGCCTATAGCCGCTTAGTTCAATACATTGCAGGGAAGACCATAAAAAGACATCAACTCAAAGGTGATGAATGACTTCGGCAGGATACTTTTTAGCAAGGCAATTGGTAAGCTCAGTCATTGACACAGCCTGCTTAGTCGTTGCTATCCTTTACCCCTGTTGATTACAGCTACAAGCGAGCGAAGTCACTGCGGCGAATCATACGATAGGACGAAGAATGTAATTTTTCGACCGCGACTAAGCCTTGGATCATTCCTTAAAGCCCCTCAGAATATCACACCGTTCTAAGCCTCATATTCCGTTTTGGGGATGAGCGCCGCTCTACTAGAAGATGACAATGTGGATGTCGAAGAGGATTGTCTTTGGGCTTGCATCACAGGTGTGGTACTCGATGCAGAAGCTACCATGTAGCGTTTTCGAAACTTGAGTCTCGCCGCTGTCTCACGTAGATGGATGCTCTGAAGCTTGCCGAGGACATAGTTCTTATGACTGTTGATTACAGCCACAAGCGAGCGAAGTCACTGCGGCGAATCATCTTCCTAGCATCAATGTTCCTACAGGTCCTAGCCTACCGTCATTGTCATTGCACCTCTGACAGTGCTAACTAAAAGCTCATAGAATCTAGGGTACACTCACTCCACTGTACAATGAAACCGTGACCATTCGTTACCACAACTCAGTGTATCCTGACGTCGGGATCCTACTGTGACGGTCAGCTGAGCTGACCGCCACCTCTGCCAACACATGACACTGCATGCTTATGTCGCAAAAATCCGAAACGCCCGACCCGGCATGATCAAGCAGTATCAGGCCGTCAGATCGGGCCGACTTGATCAGACTGATCAGATCGGTCAAGCTGGTCAGGCTTGGTCAGGCTCAGTCAGAGTGATCAGGGTATAGGTTCAAAAATTCAAAAAAATTATTTTCTTTTTCCTACCATTCATATTTATTTGCTTACTACTGAGTTGTATATACACTTCAAATATCATTGGGTATTTGGTATTTCTTATTAGAAGTACTCACTTATTGTAAGTTCTAAGTGAAAGCAGGAGTTGTATTCATTTTAATTTTCTATTCAAGTGGATTATTAGATATATTTTGATTAAGAGTCAGGAAGCTTACTTACCTTATTTTGATAATGAGCAGCAGTGGGAATTGAGCCCGCAACCTGTTTGCCTCTGAGCACCAAAAGAGTCAAGCTGTAACCATTAGGCCACAGGCGCTTATAACACCTTATTCTCGAGTGGTATTAGACGACATAGGACATAAGTCGGCAAATAATTGTAACCTTCTTGCTTTCTTCAGAAACTATTTTTTCCAATAATTACCACGAATATTGAGATGTTTATGTTAGGTAGAAAGACATAGTATATATATATTCATTTATTTAACCTGGGATTATGCATGCTGAAGTTTGTATTGCAGAAAACATATTATGTAAAGGTTAAATAATTCGATTTTTTATGAAAACATATATGGTTAATCTATGTAACTCGACCCAGCTTGGTCAGAACTGGTGCAGAACTACTCATGCTCTGATCTGAGTCTGATAAAGTACTTCTGAATTTATTGCATTGTATCAGATTAGCTCAGAGAGGAAAATATTTCATTTGTTTGCTCAGGAAGGCTTTGAAAGATTGCTACTTGCTATTTTTTACATATATATCCTGTTTTATGATTAAAAATATAGATAGGAGATGTTCAGAGTGCACCACCTCTACCACTACTTTGGAGACTAAGTAGATACAAGTTAAATACAACCTTGCCTGCTCAGAACTCACTAGCTGGATCCCCTGCACTGTAATTAAGACTTCAAAATATTAGACTTCTCAAAATTTGGAGGAGAGGAGAGGCCATTATCACCTGTTAGCTCTCATTTGAATGGTCCAGGGAGCCACTTGAGGAAAAGGGGATAGAGATATATATTCTGGGTCTCAAAAATATGGTGAAAATGCCAAAAAATTAACCTATAGATAGTATATATATAAGTTAATACAGAAAATAAAGTAGAATATTTATCATTGTCTATACCCTTTCTGATTACTGCTCAGAGGAGGATAGAGCAGCCTAATACATTTCAGGCTTCACATCAGTAAAGTTGGTAAGTGCTTTAATTGCTATTATAGCAACCAGAGCACTGCTAGCTCCCATACTTTGTTGGCAGCTATGGTACCTTCCATAATATTACCTTCAGAGACCTTGTTCAAGCATTCCTTCCTTTTATGAAAATATGTGAGGCTCCAATAAATATACTTTCATCCAATACATTGATATTATAATGTAATATTGACATTATCTCCCTGTCGAAGGTCGGGATCATCATCTACAATGGATGGCTGCTATGGAAAAATAGGCACCATGGTCAAGTTTCCTGATGCAACTTAGGTGGCAACATGGCAGTTGAGTTCCTGCTACAAATCATAATCTAACATCAAAAGAATATAGAAGGTCTATCAAAATGGAATGAAAACAATTTTGTGATATTTTTAACACTCCCTACAAAAAATGCAATAACTAAGCCAGAGTTTCCTCCCAGAGGTTGATTACATCCTCAGAGATGGGGGGAATCTCTGGGAGATCATCCCTGCACTTTCAATACAGGTGGATCACCAGGGATGATCAGTTTGCCAATATTGGAGAAAGCTGATTATCTCCCAGAATTCACCTATGCTGAAAGTGCAGGGAGAATCTCCCAGAGATCTCTCCTGCCTCTGAGGATGCAATCAATCTCTGGAGGGGGAACTCCAGCTTAATTACTGCATTTTTTGAATGGAGTGTTAAAAATATCACAATAATTCACTTTTATTCCATTTAGCAGCCATTCTATGTTTGTTTGATATAAAATTATGATCTGTAGTAGAAACTTGTTCACCATATTGCCAAGTAGGGCAGAATATGAAATGTGTTCAGCTGCTTCCTCCGAGCAGTAATCAGGAAGGGCACGGATAATAGTCCGTATACATCAGTCCTTTCTCTATTAGATACATGCTAACTATAGGGTAATTTGGCGATGTTTTTATCATATTTTTGAGGCCCGGAATATTTTTTTCCCCTTTTACCTCAATTAGCTCCTCAAACCATGCAAATGAGAGCTGGTAGGTAGTAGTAGTCTCTCCTGTCCTCCAAATTGCATCAAAATTTATTTTTATAATCTAATTGTTCGAGGTCCTAATGACAGTACATATTATCCAGCCAGCTTCAGTTTGATCCTGTACTGAGGTATTATTATATACTAAAATTATTGAAGGTCTGACCATACCTGACCATGCTCTGATCAAGCTCCCACCAAGCTCTGACCAAGCTCTGACCAAGCTCTGACCAAGCCCTGACCAGGTCCTGACCAGGTTCTGACCATGTCCTGACCGGGTCCTGATCAGGTCAGCAGGCATGATCAGGCATTTTGGATTTTTGCGACAATTACCATTTTAGTCCGCGGAATATCAGATCATCTACGCCAGGACTGATATCCGGGTTTCGTAAGGACTAAGCTAAAATGATTGTTGGTAGAAAGCCTAGCCACTTGACCTGTTTGGAAATCTTTGGTGTGCAAGGAGTGTTCGCATCATTGAGGGTCTCGAAGTAGACCTGATATCTTCCTCACCCTGAAACTTGGCAGGCCGTTTTCCACAGATCAGTCGGACGCAGTCCTATTTTTATAGCCACAAATAAAACGCTTGCTGACGTGCTTACTTAGAAATATCACCCAACGTTGATATCTGTCACAATTTTTACAAAAATAAGGGATTCATCGCTAGATCACACCTTTGAGTATTTGAACTGACATTGTTTGACGGCTGCTAGGGACTGGGAAGAAAATGATCATGGATGAGTCATTCACAGACGCCCAGGTCTCGACCAGTAAACAGAGGTGATGTGTTGTCATTGGTAGTGGAGACTTAAGATAATTTAAGTGGGCTGCAGCGGATCTCGACTCCTTAAGTACCCACGGGTGGCCCGGGGGATGAGGAAGCAATATCACTTCTGTTCTTAGCGGTTCCCTGAGACGGAGATCCGGTCAGATTCGTAATCGGCAGAGATGACTGTGGTCACCAGTAGCTAATTGCCTGACGTATGGGAGCTCGAGCATAGTGTCGTACGAACGTAGAGCACACCTGCTATTCCTTGGCCGTGCCTCGTATGGAGTTAACACCATTCACTATTGCTCCCAGCCTTACATATCCGGCGCGAATTATAGCCTTGCAGTCTGCATTTCTCTTTTTCCTGTCTTACAGTTAAGGCACGGTGCTTGTCCCAACAACTTGAAATTCGATTATATATTTTGCCGCAATGTATATATCTTCTTTTTTCTTTATGAAATCATAACATACCTTTCAAAGAATGTCCTATTAAAAGTTGGGAATTTTCTGACAATGTCTTGAGGTAGTTCACCTAGGACGGACTTTTCACGGTCGAATGTCACACATAACTAGTCCTTGTCCCACGTTCGTGACATACGTCACGCAACTGCCTCTCGCCATCGATCAAGCTCTGTCGCGGTCGCAACAACATATGATAGCTAGTGAGTGTTTAAATCAACATTATAAAGGTATCTGATGTATAACTGAACATTATTTTATCAAGAATTCGCTGTCAGAATCGCCGGAATTCCCATCTCGATCCTCCTCATCACTCCTCCCTTCCGCCTCACTATCTGAACCATTCTGCTCAATTGCAGCCATGGCGCAGTGTATTTCATCAACTGTAGGCTTTTTTCTACATTTTGGAGCCTTTGGCCAACTGCTCTTCTTCACACCGAGCTCCTTGAGTGTGGCACATTCTACCTTGTAAGCTGCACTCGCTGCTTCATGCTCCTGTTGAATGATATCCCACAGACGCTTCTGCTCCGCTAATATCATCTGCTTGGTCTGCTTCTCCCGCTTTCTCTTTGTCTTTTTGAGACTCCTCTGCTGTCTTTCGAGCCGCTGCTTCTTCTCGTAATGCAATAAAGTCCTCATCTGTCAAGATACGACCAAAGTCGCCAGGGAATAAGTGTAAGCGTCCCTCTACTTCTTTTGCCTTCTCTTTTGTCAATAATACTTTGTTTAACTTTATTAGATGCATGTTCTGTATGATAAGTTGAGCCTGCAGTCGAGTAATTGCACTGTTGCGTGCTAGGAGATGGAGCTGCGCAAAGGTGAGTTCTTCGGCCATTTTGATAATAATAGCTGCTAATTCTTCTTTCGTAAATTTAGCAATATTTGAGGTAATCTCTTCGGCATCCCAATCACTGAATTGATAGTTTGGGGGGGTTTCAATGATTGGGGAGATTATAGGGATGGTGGACTTGAGCGGTGAATCTGAGACAAGATAGGATCCCGATGTTGTAGCAGCTAGTTGTGAAATGAGAATGCGCACTGCTTTAGATGGTGTGAATGCCTTTGGTTTGTTGGCGGATCGAGGTGGTGTGTTCCTATTCCGCAAAGAATGTGGTGTCGAGGGTATCCGGAGAGTCGGATCAAATCCGATGTCAAGGACGACTCATCATCAGCCACAGATGATGAGGCGAACCCTGTTGCGCCGGAGGATAGTTTCGAAGAAGGCGATCGGCTTTTCTACATCAATCTCCCGACGGAAGAAGAATTCATCCGTGCCACCCAGACCGTTTCCTCTCGGTTGGCTGAAGCCCATAGCAAAAATGTCAAGTCGGAGATGCAAATACCAGAGTATCTACGCGAGTTCGAGGACGTCTTCTCCAAGAAGTCCTTTGACTCACTTCCGCACGAAAAGATATGGGACCATGCTATAGAGTTGATCCCGGACGCTAAACCTTCGAACACCAAGGTTTACCCACTGTCCCCTGTGGAACAGGCCGAATTGGACGCTTTCCT
>KN837128.1:649435-668144 GCA_000827215.1 Sphaerobolus stellatus SS14 | reverse complement strand
CAGTACTACAATCGTCGGAGGACTCCCCCGCCAAAATATTAGATCGGTGACAAGGTCTATCTGAATGCCAGCGACATCAAGACCACCAGACCATCGCAGAAACTCAGCCATCGTTATCTGGGACCGTTCAAGATCATAGGCAAACCCGGGCGGCATACGTACAAACTCGAACTTCCGCTCGGAATGAGACGCATACACCCGGTCTTCAACGTCGTCAAACTCTTGCATGCGCCCTCAGACCCAATTCCCGGACGGAAGTCAGATCCACCTCCCCCACCGGAATTGGTCGATGGAGAAGAGCACTATGAGGTCGAACAGGTACTGGATAGCAGGTTATTCTGTAACCGATTGGAGTATTTGGTCAAGTGGAAGGGTTATGGGTATGAGGAGAACTCATGGGTTACCGAGCAAGATATGGCCGCGCGGGACTTGGTCACACAGTTCCATCTCACTCATCCTAACGCCCCTCGTCGCATTCGCACCACGGCTTTCAACTCTCTCGATTTTCGACATCTTTGACATGTTCATGCGTCGAGGACGCCGCATTCTAGAGGGGGGGTGATGTCAGGGGATGCCTCCAGATTTCCGCCCGGAACCTTTCCGTCCGGAACTATCCCTCGCGTCAAGCACCCTCTGGAAGCGATTCCGCGCGGGATTCACCCTCAACACATTCGTCGACTCCTATGGCCAGAGAGTGGGAGGCTTGGTTGGAGACAATGGTCGCCTGGTAGAGGGTATATGCGCATATAGTCATAGCGCATGAGTGATGGGTTGTTTAGCGCCGGTCGGCTTAGGGATTGTTCCATTGTTTCTCCGTTCGCTTCCACTTCCTTTGTTTTCCTTCTCATTGGTTCGTTTCCCCTCTCTTTATTGTTTCCGGTTCATCAGATCATTGATCACTTTCCTTTCGGAGTTAGCGTTCCCGTTTCCGGACGGTATATAGTGGGCTCACTCTGGCAGAGGCAATCCAAGTCTTTCTCTTTGGATTTCCCCTCTGCTAGGTGAGATTCCCTTCGTGTGTATATATTTCATTTACTTATATATCTTTGGATTTCCCCTCTGCTAGCTCTGCGTGACGTCCACTCGGCTCCGAGGGTTGCCCTTACAATGTGTGTCATGGCTATGTAATGGATGTGAGTCCTCAATTCGCTAGCTTTAATTGTAAAGCTACCATCTTCATTTTCTGTACCTCCTTCATTAGGAGATGTGTGATCAAATTCATCAGGGGCCCCACTGAGGTTGCACCCTGAATCTGAACCAGAATAGATTCCCTGAGGAGAATCTCAACTGTGAGTGGCTGTGCCCAAAGCTTTAGCCACTTGTGATAGGCATTGACTGGGCGTAGAAGACCTGGCAGTGCCTGCCACACCAATAGGGGACTGTATCCTTGCAGGTACAGTTTGGGGTCCATGCACTCTCATGCTTGGTTCACTTGGATATTCCTGGGAAAACACCTTTGCACTCTGTTGGGGGTCAACAGGGACTGGTGGGGAGGATCCGTCAGCTCCCCTGAGGTGAGTCCTGGGATGGGCTCATCCTCTCTTACAACTTGAATGGGCAGCTTCTGTTACAGGCTGATCCTAATGAAGGGTTCCAAAGTGTGACCGAAGTAATGAACAAAGTCACACTAAAGAAAATGAAGTTAGAACCGAAGGACTTGGCTTCAACGTGCATGGGTTGCGCCTTCTCGAAATGTACATGTCCTTAATTTGGAACAGATTAGAACCAACAATATATGAGCAGAGTCGAATACTGAAGTTCCAAACAAAGTCCCGAACAAAGTGTCGAACAAAGTCCCAAACGAAGATGGACTTCATAGTAAGATCAAAGGTTCGAGGTAGAGTTCAGAATTGATCTTGAAGGTTCGTATTTGATTCAAAGGCTATTAGAGGTCTGAGACAAATAGAGGATATGAGCACTAGGGTTGAGTATAGGAATGATATACACTAGGTCTAACAGAACTAATGAGACTACTAATTTCTGACTAGAGAAAACTAGCTAAGATACATGTACTTATATACTATAAGGACATCAACTGAAAAGAGAATTACAAATAGTAAATACTTCGAAGTCTAGAATGAAAGTGATACAAACAATAGTATATGTGTATCATCAAATAGCGAAGGTTTGGGGAAATCATTAAACAGATAAAGTGAATGATCGAAAAGGTATTACGAACAATATGCAATAAGGAATATAAGTGAACAGAGGATATGTCATGATAACAATAAGCAAACAGAAATCTGATAGTATTAGGAATATAATGACTTTCCCACGTGGGTCCACCACCTTTTTTGGTTAGTCCACCTCACAGCATTCCCAGTACATCGGCTCCACTCTTCTTCTACGATTTTTTTCTACTACTTACTTTTATTGACATTGTAAGCTCCTACTATTGTACCAGTGACTGCAGTTATAAGTTTATGAGGCAAATAAATATTACAGAGCTGTTTCGTGCCTAATTATTATCATCAGTCACCCAGCTAATCAAAGCCATCATGGCACAGTTGTCAAAGGACTGTGACAATCAAAAGGTTGATGATCTGTAAGAAATTGATATCCATTAACATTCCATATCTAAATATAATGCTTCGAGAATGTTCTTGCGTCCCCGATTCACAGATCCATGTCCAACAACTTGCTTCAGTATTAAAAAGATTTACCGCAAAAATATTAAAGCTTAATCACTTAAAAAATCGTTGTGACACCTTTGAGACCTCACAAAGCACTTATAAAAGCAGTTCCTATGTTAAGGGTACTGGAAATGCCAGTGGAGACACATAGCTGTCATATATGCATACAGTTACATACCTTATCGGAGGAGAACTTTCTAATACTTACATTAGCAGGACTATGTCAATGAGAATATCAACAATATTTATCACCGCTAAATAAATTATAACACAAAAGGTAAAAGATCAACAAATTCGAAATTGTGGTAAATAAAACATTTAAAATTCTATGGTAGTTGGTGGTTATTGTATGTCATATTCACTACACTTTAGGATAGGAAACCTAGCTAGATGTTTCTTAGTTGAGTGACTCAAGTATTTCTGCACTATTCAGGTCTTTAAGATATCTTTCAAGCAGATTTAGTGGTCATAAATATCTGACGAGAAATCAAGTTATCATGAACTCATGACCATTTCTACATTGATAGGATTAGCAATGCCATAAACAAAAAATAGTTATGAAAGGGAATATCTAAAGATACCATGACTTGCTAAGAAATGGACGTGGCACTACACAGATAGATTTCTGACAGAGTCAAACCAGTCAGTCATGAATATCAGATATAGATTGTTGTCCTCTACCATTGTACTGAACTATGGAAGTGCAACACACATAATGGAGGGAGAGTGGATTGGGATTGCTGTCCTTGCCTGCCCACAGTATCATACATGGGAATATATAACACCAACTCAGCTGTGAAAATATATGTCAATGTTGGTTGCACAATTACAAAATACCCTTATTATAGCTCAAGTCCACCAAGACACTGACCAGGTCCACAGCAGAATAATAAATGACACACTACACAAAGACATAAATACATGTCCATGCATAGTCCAGTAATGCCTCTATACAGGAATATTACAGCTTCTACTATTGAAACCAGTTGATAATTTTTTCAATAAGTGAACCAAAGAAGACCAGTGCACCGTACTGTGAGTGCTTTTGTGGCCTACATATAGGTAGGAAATCTCGCAAAATCTATCAGGTATGTTTTGGTCAACCAACCAACGGCTCTGCCGTCCCCACTTGTATGCCATAAGAAAAGATAGACGAATGGAAACAATACAAACAAATTAGAAATGAATGTGACAAAGTGTCACCTGTCAGATAGAAGAAGTATTGAGGACCAATTGTGCCAGGTCTGAAAGAGGCTTAATAATAGCTTTATGGGATAGTGGAGCAGATAGTGTGATTGAACGAAGTAGGTGGGCAAAGGCATTGCCCTTGGGATCAAGAAAGAAGTCGAGGATGTAATCAATGATGTAGGGTATGACACAAGATGAAGGAGTATGACATGAGTTGAACAAAGTGAAGTGCGAAGTGGAACGAAGCTCTCCGAAGCTTCATAGAGGTTAAATGAAGTCACATGGCATGACACTTAAGCACAGGGCTTAACAGCTACTCTGTCCACTTGTGATTATGACACGAGCTCATTGTAATCTATACTATTTGTATAAATACAAATAGTATGGTTCAAGCTAGTTCTTAACCCATGGCACTTCCATGTACACGCATATACATGTTGATTCACCCAAAGTACTACTGCACAATTACTTGCATGTTGAATAGTCAGAACTTTTGGGAGAAAGTTAAAAAAGATATAATAGTTTTTATATCTTATCACACAGTACTAATTGAACTCAAAACTATATTGAGTATTTCTGTAGTACAATAGGTGCAATGTAAAGATATGATTGCTGGGGCCTAATGCACCAGCAAGCTACATGTGAACCATTGTGGACACTTATGGTGTCCACACTACTTTTTATTTTATTTTATTTATTTTTATGGAGCATTTAGCGACTTTGAAAGGTGCAGCATGGCCACACTTTGGAATCCTTGCTAGTTTTCACTGGCAGCTGCCAGGCGGTTTTATGGAGTGAGGGTCATAGGTTTACTTAGGTTCATATGGTCATATTTTTACGCGTTCTTCCAGGGAAATGCGGTTAGGCACACCAGCGTAACTGGTAGTGTGGGCCTCAGGTTTGGCTTTGCCTACGGTGGCCACCAGTCCCTTATACCCACTAAAACCCCGGAAATTTCTTCTAGTGTAAGACCACGAACTTTTTCCGCTCTCAGGATCTTCCCCACGTCTTTTGGACAATGCTCGATGCTATAGCTTTTTCCTTGTAGCGTCTTCTGTCTGAGCACAGGATATCCATATGTATTCTATCACTTATAGTTTTTATCCAGCGGTTTCTGATTTCGTGGTCGGAGATCTTCTTATCTGGGTGTGCATTATGTTCGATTCTCCACTCACACCTTATCTTCCAGATAAGGTAAGCAGATTCGGATATGAGTATTTTAAAGAGGCGCCATTTTCCTTTATCAGGTTTCCTGTCTTCTTTCATATATTCCATTAGGCCGCAGCCTAAGATGATCCCTACATTCACGTCTGGCCATTCTTCTCCGGTTTTCATCCATAGCTTTTTTGCTAGGTTCCATATGATCTTCTGGCCCATGGAGTGACAATCCAGGAGCATGTGCTCCATGGACTCGATATCATCACATTCATGGCAGATCACCTTGTGTATGCCATTCTGGATATTAAACCACCAGGCTCCCATTCGCAAGGAGTCATGAAGACCCCGCCATAGGAAGTTCCTCACTTTTTTGCTGATGTCGTTGTTTCTTATAGATTTCCATATCCTCTGGTTCTTTGGTGCTACCCCAGTCCAGCTGTATAGGCAGTCTTTCACTCGTTCAATCATGTGAGTTGTTCCAAGTCACTCTTTCTTCTTTCCTTGTGCTAATAGAGCGCGATATAGCAGCAACTGTGATGCTGATGATAGCCAGATTCCTGGGGTTTTTAGGTGGTCTGGGATGGTGAGATTTAGCATGCTCGGGTAGTCTTTATTTGCTCCTTTTTCTGCCTCCTTATCCGCTCCTTCGTTCCCAGTGATTCCTGAGTGGGCCTTAACCTTTATGAGGAGGATCTTTGCAGAGCGCCTCCTCATCCAGCCTACTATGGCTATTAGTAAGTCGCTATTTTGTACTCCTATCCATCCCTTAGCTTCGCTTTTTTCTAGGTTTTTGGTCAGTGCGTCCAGGGCGTATTGGCAGTCGGTGTGTATGGTCAGGTTGGCATCAAGCGGGTTTTTTTGTATGGCTAGAAGGATGGCATTAATTTCACTGGCATTGTTCGTGTTGAATTTATCAGGTAAGCGGAATGCCATGTTTCGACTATCCTCTGGTCCATACCATACTCCGCTTCCTGCCCTTGTGTTTTCATTTCCATTGTTCGTACAGGATCCATCGGTATATGCTTCGATTTTTTCAGGGTCCTCTGGTTCAGGTTGACGTATGATTTGGTGGGTGGACGCTATCTGCCCTCTTGTTATTATCCGGAAACTCTCCCATAGGAGCTCATTTTTGCTTCGGGTTGGAAGGCTGTTCCTGGTCTATTCTCTGAGTTGTGGATTCCTGCAGCCCAGTCTACCAGGGATCGTGGGGTTTCCGGCTCTCTGGGGTCCCATTTGGGTGGGAGCTTGTTCAGTATGTGCAAGGCTTCGTTACGGCATTCTACTATGTTTTGGCATCCCTCTGCCTTTGCTTTCTTGCAGACTGTGCATCTGCATCACTTCCGTGCTGTGTGGTTCGGCGGGTAATCACAGAGGATGTAATTCTTTAGGTCGCCCACTGTGCGTATATTGTGCTTCTTTTTTAGACAGTTTGCCCACCTATTATTCCACATGTAGTCATCTGTTATAGCATGGTGATACCAGATGGGCATCTCACACCGGAGGTTCTCCGCTATCTCTGGGGCATCGATTAGGATTCCAGCGTTGATGGTTGTGTCATACATTCTTTTTAGACTGGTAGGTAATTTCAAGCCTCTACCCAAGAGGATAGGCCAGTGCTGTGTCATTGGGTTTATTCTGACTGCTCTGTCTATTATTCTCTTATTTTCGTTCCTATTCAGGCAGAATATATCGTCTGCCAGGAGTGCCCAGCATGCTCTTTCTGGGCCAAAGTTGAGGTAAGCTTGTAGTTTCATCAGTTCAATGGCTTTGTTTCATAAGCTTATATCTAGGATTTTTCTGCCGCCTTCAGCGAGAGGTTGTGTTAGGAATTCTAAGCCTATGGGTGGTTTTACTTCGCTTCCCCAATAGAACTTACGGATAATTTTTGTTAGGGCTGTCTCGACTGATGTGGGCATTCCCTGTACCCTGGTGAGGTATTGCGTCCGTGCTCCGACCTCGATGTTAATAATGTGCCGCTTGCCTCCGAGTGTGGGGTGTCCTCTCTCCCACCTTTGCAGGGTGAGTTCAATTTTTTCTAGGGTAGGTACCCACACGCTTGCTTGATTTATTTTGTTTTCTACCCAGGCTCCTAGGACCCGTATTGGTTCATTATCGCCTGCAATTTTAACGTCAGCAGGTATGGCGGTCTGAGCTGGGTTTAATTTTCGTTGTGTGCATAGGTCATCATGGTAAGTCTGGGATCCTATTGGTATTAAGGCCGTCTTGTTGATGTTGAAAGCCACCCCTGAGGCTTGGCACCAGTCTAGTAGGAGATCTTGTAAGTAAGACGAGTTGTCTTCCTCTGATAAGTAGACCGTTGTGTCATCTGCAAAGAGTGTCGCAATCAGACGTTCAGGGTCGCCAGGGATGTTGTAACCTTTCAATAAAGAGGCATGGAGAGTTTCCGCAAGGGATTCAATGGCTATGTTGAAGAGTAGGCATGACAGGGGGTCACCCTGTCGAACCCCTCTCCTTACGATATATCTTTTGCTAATTTCTCCATTCAGAATGACGACAGTTTCCCCCTCTTTATACATTGATTTAACTGTGCTGATGAAATGTTGTGGCAAACCTACTTTCTCTAGGGAAGCCCACAAGAAATCGTGCCAAATTTTGTCGTAGGCCTTCTCCTGGTCGAGACATACTATCGTGCCATTTTGTTCTGTGGCTTCAGCGTGGTGTATGACCATAGTGATTAGTTCAGTTTGGTCCATTATATGTTGACTGGACATAAAGCCAGCTTGGTCACGGTGAATTATATCAGGGGCGAGTTTACCAAGACGTAGCGCCAGAACTCTGGCAAATATTCTGTAGTCGCAGTTCAGGATTGTTATTGGTCTATAGTTGCTGATTTCAGCACGATCTCCCTTTTTATAGAGGGGGCACATCCATCCTAGATGGAAATCGGTCCCTTTCCTTATGGCTGTGTTTTCTACGCTGTTGAAGACACTTTTCAACAGATGCAAGACGTCGAAAGCTGGTATTTCTTTCTTAATGTTTTGTTCATACTTTTTTAGTAGTGATTTCCATATTTTGTATGGGACTCCGTCCATTCCAGCTGCGGTTCCGTTTGGTAGGGATTTTATGACCGCTGATATTTCTTCTTCAGTGATTAGCAACGCGCTCTCTGGGTGGAGTTTGAGATTCGCTATGGGTTTCATTATTCTAATGGTATTTCGTATTTGGTCAGTCCTCTGTGTTGGGTTTTCGTTTAGATTGATGCCTTTATTTTGTAGGCCGTCGTGGTATGTTCTGGCTATGGCTGTCATAGTTTTTGAATTTCTTTCATGGGGGTTACCCAGTGGCTTTTCGGGGTCTTTAAGGGCTGATATCGGTTCTTTGGGTGAGCGTTCTTTGTTTAGTTCAAACCAGTATTTACTTATGGTCTCCCCTTCCAGCAGGTTTCAGGCTCGTATGTTTGACCTCTTTTTCAGGTGTAATTTTCTTTCGAGGTCGTGAATATCTTCCCTCAAGATGGCCATTAATAGGCCTCGTTCTTCTTCTGGTATGTCTGGGTTATTTGTAGTGTCTTCCAGTTTTTTCTTTTTCTGAGCGACCATGGTACCTGTAGCACATTCTTTCCTAGTGGACTCGCGTCTAGCTAGCTTTAGTACATCATTTTTAAATTTTTTATATTCTATTTGAGTTTCTATATTTACTCCTGTTTCCAGCTTCTTTTGTAGCTGCATCCCTAGTGTGGCAATCTTGTTTATGAACACGTCATTTTCCAGCATGAAGGGGGGGATTGCCCATCTTCCCCGACCCTGTGATGGGCTTTGCAGGTTTAGGAAGTGCATGGAGACAAGGTCGTGATCAGCATTCTGGAGTGGTGTTGCCTGGATGAGCCACTCACAGCTAAACTTGTATAGTTGATCTTTCACATATATTCTATCTATTCATGAGTGGCTAGTGCCTTGCATATAGGTGTATTCGAGTTTTTCAGGATGTGTCATTCTCCAACCGTCCCTGATGCCAAACTATGATTTGAGGCTCTGGAGATTTTCTACTGTGGCCGCTCCATCTTTGTGGGGCAGTCTCCGGTCAGCTGAGTCTTCAATGATGCTAAAGTCTCCTAGCATAATATCAGGGCGGGCTAAGCATTTTCGTTGCCAGTAGTTCTGTATTTGTTTTTAGAAGGCCGCATTTTCAGCGGGAGTGTTTGGGGCATATACTCCAAGTATATTCATCATAGTGCCTTCTGCTCCTCGCCATGGCATTTTTAGGAGGAGTGCATGTCCGGGGATTACTTCGACGGTTTCCACATCTTTCCAGCACACTTGTCTTTTGTTTACTATGAACACTATGCCTTTGGAGGCTGGATGGTCTGGGTCGTGTGAGTTAATTATGAGTAGTTGTCGGTCAAACAGTCTCTCAATGTCAGGGATCATTCCATTGTTGACGTGTGTTTCTTGTAGTGTTAATATCCCTATGTTCTTATCTTGCATTATTTGATTTATTTGGGTCCATTTTTCTCTGGAGCCATGTGATCTGCCTCCTCGCATATTCTGGGAGGTGATCGTTATACCACCCTTGAGTTTTTTCTTGGGTGTGGTGTGTGGATCCATGTTCAGTGGACCTCCAGGAGGATTTCCAAGAGGCTGAGTTCTTATAGGAACTCTCTCATCTCATGAGGAGGCTCCATTGTTTAGTGAACCCTCCGAAGAAAGTCTACCAGACAGAGGGGAGCCTGGGTGGATACTACCGTCGTCCCTGAGGTCATCATCAGAGATATGTGCAGTAGCCAATCGCACATCTCCTGACCCTAGGGAAGCAAGTTCCGGACTGGGGTAGTTCCTCAAGGTGGGTGGCAATACCAGCTAGTTCAATATCAGTGTTGTTGTTAGTAGTCTGTGTATTTCGGGCAAGCGAGCGACTGCCATGCGTACCCTAGCCTGTCATATACCTGGCAGGCACGGTTGACCAGGCTGCTGGATCGTTTCCGTTCGAGCAGCTTTCACGTTAGGTCAATATGTGTGGTTATGTTTATTTGCCCACCACAAGGGCTTTTCTTACCGTTGTCTATGGCTTTCCTGAGCAGGCAGTATATTTGGGCCGTCGACTTCGGCGTGAATTAGGGCATTTTCTGTGTTTGGTTGTATGTAGGCTAGCTCGGCGACTCTCTTAACATGGTCAGTTATGTATCTGTTCATAGGGCAAAAATGTGGGGAGGGCGAGGTTTTATGACGGTATATAATAAATTAAATACATGGCTAGCGTGCTTTGGCTAGGGTGAGGGCTTTCCTCACGAGGGGGTATGGTCATGCAGTGCCTCTGTTCCTTGCACTACTACCAAATAAACCACGACCCTTGCTGCGACCCCTGCCGCGACCTCTTCCACGCCCTGCATTCCCTAGGAAGGGGTTACTGTCCTCCTCGGAGCTATCATCATTTGTACCTGGATGGGCTAGATTATTAGGGGCAAATTGGTGGCGCGTTGGCCATCCCGGGAGATTCAGGAAGGGACAGATTTCCTTTGGGTGATCACGATCTTTGCATATGACACATATGAAACTCGGGCAGACTGGGACTGTGACACTCTTGTCTAGAAAATAGGTGGTGGACTGGAGGAGAGATAGCCAATTGCGGTAGCCTTTTCTTGTGACAGACAGGGGTCTCATACGGATGTTGAAGTAAACCCTGTTTTTGTCGGATTTGGGCACTCTAATGCCTTTCAGGGATATGGTACTGCATAGAGCCGCAATGTAAGCACTAGGTGTCGCTGGTATGTCAAAGGGGAGAGTTAAATTGTCGTGATGTTTGGTGATGTATGCCTTGAGCTGTTCGTAGTCCTCGAAGAACGTCCGTATTTCAGCTGCCACTCTAGCTTCGTGCAGTCCTGGTTCGAGGTTGATCCGGCTGAGAGTTATCGCAAACCAGGTGGGGTGCGGGTTCCAGTCTAGGACTCTGTAAACGAGAGTACTGTTGTTCCAGATGCTTCTCTCGACTAGCATCAACTTCTGTGCAGTGGTGAGTCCACGAATCATGTGGGGGAATGCAGGGCCACCGGGTAAGCGTTGGGTTGGGGGCAATCCCGCGAGGACTTCGGCATTTGGGTTCCCAGTTACGATGTGTATATGCGCCTTGATGGCTGCCACTTGAGCTCCTTCAAGATCAATCCGTTGAGGGCATATGTGACGCAGTCATCTGCTGTGGCTCAATTGTTGAAATATCGGAGTCGGGTGGGATATAAGGCCATTCCTAGGCTGGTGAAGTCCACTTGTTCGGACAGTGGGAATCCACCTGGTGGAATGATCATGAGCCCCTCAGTGTTAGCAGGCGTGGCTGCAGAGATTTGTGTAGCGGTAAGTCAGGTTGCGTCTTCCATATTCACGTCTGTGCCTGCACCAGTGACTGAGTTGGCGGGCTCCTCTGTGGGATGGGTAGTGCTTGTCGTCTCTGTGGGGCTGTCTGGGACGGGGTGGCCAGATATGCTGGTCAGGCTGGTGGTGACGGGTGGAGGTGTTTCCAACGAGTGAGTGGGAATGGTAGGGTATGTGGAGGGTGTATTGGCCATTGGATTTGGCTTTGTGTTTATGCTATCGTCGACAAGGGGAGTTGTTGAGATCATTTCGCCCAGGAGGAAGGCGCTTGGCCTAATATCTGGGCTCGGATGGCTTAGCGTACTGGTGTTGCCTTCCTGTACGCCTTCGTGCCCGGTAAGAGGGGGTGTGGGAGTCACAGCTGTGCTGGTTTGTGAGGCCATTGTATTTGTTGCCTTTGCCGTGAGGTCTGGGACATCTTCCGTCTCGCTAAAGTCGTCCTCAGGGTCGCCTGTCGAGGCTTTCAGTCGCTTGCTGTCATCTCTCTTTAGAGGTGAGCTCGCAGGGTGTTTAAGTGTATCTGTGGGAAGCACTGTGGGGGGGCTGAAAAGCTTCTTTGGAGCCATCTAGTGGGGGGGAGTGGGCAGAGAATTCGAGGAATCACTGAGCTTCTTTTGATGGCTCTCGGTCACAGGCATGCGTTTAGATGGTTCAGAGATCAGGGTATTCTCAGTGCGTGCATGAGGAGCACGTGGCGTTATCGTCCATCCTTATCGTAGAGTAAGGCCTTTGATTCAATGCAGTATAATGGATGGATTGCTTGCGCTGTTATGTTGCAACGAGCATTGGCTTTTGGTATTTGTTTTTTTTTTTTTTTTTTTTTTTGGGGGGGGGGGGGGGGCGAGTTCATCCACGAAGTGATTGCTAGGGGACCTTCAGTGAGGCTGCCGATCCCCTAGGAGTCAACTTCGTCTCTTTCTTGAGGATCCAACCTGGGCAGCTAAGCCAATGGTGGTGGTAGCGGATCAAGAGGCCCCAACATGTTCTATACTTCGTGTCCACACTACTTATTATATAGCATATATGTACTTATTTACATTATATACAATGTATATTATTATTTATTATAATATAGATATAATATAACAGCATTATACTGCTACAATAGGAATAATCAAAATTCCTGACCAAGCCATTAGGCACTGGTTTTTACCAAGTTTACTGATGTATTCCATTTTTATGAGAGGCTTACACCCTTCTATGTCTGCGCTCATTTAGGTTTGAACAATGTTATGAAGGCAATCCTAAAACAAGGGGAATCAGAGGACTATCATGTTACTAGGCAAATCACTCAGGAAACTTTAACATTGGATATTAGAAATGACAATGGATGAACACCCTTATCCTATGCTGCTGAGACTTGCACTGCAGAAGTAGTCAATCATTTACTTGATACTGGCAAAGTTGATCCTGACAGCTGGGACAAGCATGGCCAAACAGTATTTGCTCATGCTGATAATATGGGCAAGATGGAAGTAGTTCAGCTTTTCCTTAATGGTAGAAATATTGATCCAGACAGCAGGGACAATATTGGACAAACTACCTTCTCCAGGGCTGCTGGGAGGGGTAGAATAGAAGCTGTCCAGCTTCTTCTCAAGAGTGGAAGGATTGATCCTGAGAGCAGAGATATTTATGGGCAAGCTGCACTTTTTCATGCTGCAGAGAAAGGCATGACAGAAATGGTTGATCTTCTCCTCAACAGTGGAGTGGTGGATCCTGAAAGCAGGGACAATGACAGAATAACAACATTTTCATATGCAGCTTGGGCTAACCACACAGAAGTAGTTGCACTTCTCCTGAAGACTGGGCATATTAATTGGGAAGTAGGGATAGTAAAGAAAGATCACCATTGTATTATGCCACTTTGAGTGGTAGTGCAAAAATGGTTGAGCTCCTCCTGGAGACTGGCAAGATTGATCCAGAGAGCAAGGACAATAATGGTAGTACAGCATTTTTTCATGCTGCTGGAGTAAGTCACATAGAAGTGGTTGACCTTCTTCTCCAAAGTGAGAAGGTTGATCCTGACAGCAAGGATAATCATGTCCACAATGTGTGTCTGTTCATACACTTCAGTTAGATCAATATTTGATCTAACCTGAGACCTGGCCACATCATTACAAATCATGTCTTGGTCAAGAAAAAGAGTAACATCCTTTACTGTGTTTTCATTTTGCAAACATTTATCAAACACAGTTCTCAGTCTGCCTGTCTTTTTAGGAAGACAGAGCATGGGTGCAGTCTGTTGTGTCAACATCTGTCACCACCATCTGGCTGTAACGTATTGATTGATTTTACCAATCAATTGTTCCTTAAGTGATTCAGGACATTGAGGAGTCCTATATTGAATCACCTTTGATGGATCAATCAGTTTGATCTCATGATTTACTTCCAAAGATATCTGCATACTTGCTCTGCCATGCTTCTTTAAGAGCAAGAATATCACTTTTATTTAGTGATATTCTATTCTGAACACCATAAATATGATGTTCAGTTCCCTTACTTCCTGGCTTACTGCTTCCATAAGTTGCAGCTACTGATGGTGAGACTAACTGTATTATTTTACTAGTCTCACCCTCCTCACTTCATTTTGAAGTAGAAGTAGGATAGCCTTTGGCTTTTTCTGTAGCAGACAATTTTCATTCTCATCTGCTTCAGTTGGGGTTATACTGCCAAACCTATTGGGGTAACTAAGTTTACCCATTTTCACACAATTGCCCTTGAAAGCCAATAGGATTTCAAACCAACATAAGAATGGAGTTCCTAAAATAATGTCATAATAATTGACATTGGTGATGTTGAAATACTCATCATACTTCTCTTTGCCAAGCAATATTTTGGCTGTAAGTCCATACTGAACAGTGGACATACTTCCCACACCAGCCAGTTGCAAAATAACTGGCTTCTCCAATTCAAACTTTGGAAGTTTGTTGGCTCTCATGAATTCACTCGAAATCATGATCCCTTCACACCCACTGTCTAAAAGGCAGTGGGTCTTAGTTCCAGCTATATCCCAAAACACAAATATAGTCTCATTCTCTTTACCTCTCATAGGAAAAGGTTGAGCTTTCCTCCTGGCTCAATGGTCATAGACAGGTTGTTCCTTACTGTCTGTCTGCACCACTGCAAAGACTCATATCAGTCTCTACTTCATGGACTCTAATTCCATAGAGTCTGTGACAATCATTATAGCCTGAGGCTTTAATTACTGCATTGGCATGTACAACTTCCTCAGCAATGGATCTTGTTTCATATTCATCATTGAAATGATATTGCTGGTCATCCTCTTCAGGTTGACCTTCCCAATCCTGCTGCTCCTTAGGATGAGGAGTGCCCTTGTCAAAGTCTTCAATTTGACCTTCATCTTCTTCAAGAATAACTTCTTCTATTCTTGTTCCTGCAACTCTCCTGTCCTTGTCAGAAAATGGACAATTAGGTCAAATATGACCTGGTTGATTGCAGTTATAGCAAACAACAGTATTGTTTGCTTTTGCAGCATTCCTAATAGGATTGCTTTGGATGGTTCTGTTTACTGTGTTACCCAGTTTTACCAGGTTTTTACCATATGTGGGATTAGCTCTTACATTTCTCCTCCCTGTTGACAACAACTGAGTTGTCTGATGGCTCTGGAATGTATTATTTCCAGATTTATGCTGGTTGGATGATCCAGCATGTTGATTTGTACTACTCTTATTCTGAGTAGTTGTATGCTGAACATGACTGTGCTCCACAGTTGCAGCTTTATGTAAATAAGAGCTGCCATGGTTACTGTTGTAACTGGAAGTATAACACTTTGCATTATCAAGTGTTACTGCCTTGTCCATGAGTTCATCAATACTGTTGAACTCTGGGGTAAAGCCTTTCTTGAGAACTTGTTCTCGTATATCTGGCTTAAGTGCCCTCATGAATCTCCTCCTATATGAGTACATGTCTGGCAATTCAATCATTTGCTTTGCAGCTTCAACAACTCCTGATGGAGTTGTTGCATGGTCATAGAACCTTGCATGATGTTGTCATAATTGACAGCAACTTTGTTCAGCAACAATGTTGGCATGAACCACTTCTGGAGTCCCATTATGATGGACTCCAAGTCCCAGTGTTTGGTATCTCAATCAAACTGCTCTACCTGATAGTAGAACCATTCTTGGGCCTCATCAGTTAAGCACTGACCCAAGAATTGTAATTGGACTTTACCGGCTTGAGGTCAGAGCAGGTTGTACAGCAACATGTATCACAGTACACTTGCAATCCAATTCTCAAATTTCTCAAGGTTGTGATCACCGCTGTAAGTGTGAGGATTCCCCATCTTAACACCAGCTTTAGCCAGAAAAGACTTTTCTGGCTCAGCTTCAAGGGAGGCATCTTGGATGGCCTGCTTCACCATCTGCTGAATACCACTGTATTCAGTTGTCCTATTGATTACTGCACCATCTAATTGTGCAGTCATTGACAAAGCAGGTGTACTTTGTCTTGGCAATGGTGCATCAGCTTCAGGTCTCACTGTATGCACCTCATGGATGGGATTTACTCCATACTCTCTGGAAGGATTATTTATATTCCCTCCAGTATCTGCACTGAACCTCACTTGTTGTTCAGACATTAGACCCAAGCAGCCTCTAGAAGCATCTCTTCAGGTACTTCTTCATGTAAAAGGATATTAACCTTTTCTTCAGCCATCTTGAGTTGTAGTTCAAGGGTTCTGCAGCTACAATATGCAGCCTTATTACTAAAATCACAGCAGCACTGGGCATTAGCGTCCAGTGCTGTCATAGATTGAGAGACAGTGCTTACACTGTTTGCATCAGAACACAACTTTTCTTTAATAGTTGCAAAGATTGCCTCTTTGATCTCATCTCTTATTGACCACCAGGAGTGTTCAATTGATTCAAGGATTCCCTAAATTACTTGAGTAGCCAACAGACAATTTCTGTCATGATTATTAACACTCAAAGGCTCACACCAAGTGTTATGTGGAGACACATCACTTCTGCATCTCCTATGCATGAACTCTTGATTGTTCATGTGCATGTCTTCAGTCACGTGCACATCACATGTGTTATGTGTGTGTGACTGCTGAGTCACACATCCATCATGTGTGTCTCGCACATACACTATATGTGCACCACAGCTGCACCACAGCTGTGAGTCATCACTCTGCTCACTTGGAGCAGTGCATTGAATATTCTTACAAATATTCAGTTGTCTAGGTGATGGGGGATTCTTGTCACCTTCATGTCTTTGGCGAGATTGTTGCAATCTCACGAGTTCATCTCCATTTGTCCCAGAAACCAGGATGTCAGTAGCACCCTGCACTACTATTTGCTCAGTAGCAGCCTTGGCAGTGGCTTTGTCACAAGCCTGGTTATTTCCAGGCTTGATAGTCTTCCCTGAAGACTTCGGTTTAGAAACTATAAATAGCTTCTTCATTGTGGGAGACATCTTATTCATAGATGTCTTGATTTGATTGAACAGTGTTCAATCTTTCAGTAGCTTCCATTAAAACAATCTCAGCATTGTCCTTGAGATTGACAAAATCTTCATACTCCTTGCAGAGTCTGACTACTTCACTGGCTGGGACAGTGAAGCTGATGTCTTCATCAAGAGATGCATGATCAGTGTCATCAGGGGCACCACCAAGGTTCTGCTCTGAGTCTGACCTGGACCTTATTCCCTGAGGGGAATCTAGACCTGGAGTGGCTGTGCCAAGGGTTGACTGTACCTGTACTGGTACAGTCTGGGGACCATGCACTCTCATGTCCTGGTCACCTGGGTGTTCTGGAGTGAACACCTCATGGGTCTGTTGGGGGTCAACAGATGGTTGGTGGAGATCTGTTCCATCCCCCATGATGAGTCCTTGAGGGGGCTCATCTGCTTCTACACCTGGCATGGATGGCTCCTCTGCCTGCTTACAACCATGGTGATTGCTCATCATTGTCTATACTATTTGTATAACTACAAATAATACAGCTGGGACTTAGTTCTAACCTGTGGTACTTCTGTGCATGTATGCACATTGAATACCAAAGTACTACCACACAATTAAGTTGTATATTGAATACTTGAACTTTCAGGAGAATGTTAAAAAAGATATAACAGGGTGAGACCTTAATATTGTATCACATACAACTAGCTGAACTCAAGCTTATATTGAGTAGGTAGTACATGGTATAAAGTAAAAAGGTGTGCTGGCACCTAATACACTGGCATGCTATATGCAGCCTAGTGTGGACACTTATGGTGTCTACACTATTTATTACATAGCATTTATTTACAATAGCTAATATATACACAATATAATGGTAAGTATAACAGTTACAATAACCCACCAAAATGGACATAGCAATATTGCCATTCTTTCAAGCAAAGTTCAATCTGCGTGATTTTCCTCATGAATGACAATTGAGGTGGTCTCCCTCTTTTCTTGCTTTGAGGGCCTGATGATTATTATGTGACATGATTGTAATATTTCAAGGATCAATGAGTAAGTATCAGTTCTATTCAACAGCTTTTTGCACTCTGTTTAACATGAATTTGCTGTCTCAAGGTTGCCTCGATGTCTACCTCCTCAATGCTTATACTGTTGTTTAGTCAGAACATTGATTCTTATAAAGATGTCAAATTCTTCTATTTCTTGTATATTGAATTACTATACATAACCTGATTAATTGTATCTGTTTTGATCTCTTGTCTATTATATTACTTGTGAAAATATGGCAAATTTCCTAGCTCCATAATCATCTATTATACAAGTCGTATGAAGCCGCCCTGGCCATGTATTGGTCAGCATTGGTCATACTCTCCCACACTCGACAAAACTGTTTTGAGTCGATTGTTTTCTTCAAAATAAAATCGAAAAAAATCATGAAAATTATTATTTTAACCATATGTAAATTTCCAGCCATATAATCTATATTATAAAGCCACATTAAGGTGCTTAAGACATGTCCATATAATAAAGGCACATGAAGCCACCCTGGACAAGTATTTGTCAGCAATTTGTCAGCATTTGTCAGCAGAAACTTCCCACACTCACCCTCAACTGCTTTTCTCCAATTGTTTTCCTCAAAATAAAATCCAAAAAAATCATGAAAAATTCGAGGCATTAATATAAATATCTATCTATATTATAAAGCTGCATTAAGGCACTTAAAACATGCTTTGTCAGCAAAATCTCAGAAACCTTTTCTCCAATTGTTTTCCACCAAGGAAAAAATCGAAAAAAAATTATGTTTTTACCATATCTGTATAATGAAGCTGCATGAAGCTGCTCAAGACATGCTTTGTCAGCAAAAACTCAAAAACTCTTTCTCCAATTGTTTTCCACCAAGGAAAAAATCAAAAAAAATTATGTTTTACCATATCTGTATAATGAAGCTGCATGAAGCTGCTAAAGACATGCTTTGTCAGCAAAAA
>KN837128.1:610149-632143 GCA_000827215.1 Sphaerobolus stellatus SS14 | reverse complement strand
CAGCAGCATATGAAAATGGTGTTCGTCCACTGGTGTCTTTGTTATCCATGTGACTGTTGAGTTCAGTATATTCTTGTAATTTCTCTTGATTCAAGATTGCCTTTATGACCTTGTTCAATCCTAGAGAAACACAGACATTTAAAGGTGTTAGAAGTGGCCATTTTCTGAGTGCTTCCCGTCTAATCCCTTGAATTTTTAATGTAACATATACTTCCCATGGAATACCTTGATTCACTAATTGGTGAACCATAATCTCCAGTTTTTGACCATGCAAAAGTTGACAGCATTGATAGATATTTTCTTTCTCCTCAGTGTGTGAAGTATGCCACCACCACCCATTGCTAGCATAATTTCCAAAGGAGAATTGTGATACATCCTCTTCACATGAGATGATATCAAAGAAGGACAAACAGGCTGCTGCTAAGCTGGCTTCTGAGAGAAATGGTGATTTCCCAATATATTGCTTGAGAAAATCATAGGCAGTTTCATCTAATATGTATAATTACTCATGCAGCTATAATGAAATGAAGATCAGAACTTACGAATAAGGCTGACAGTACCAGACTCATTTCCTATTATTACCAGGCCCTGGCAAAGACTAATAATATACTCTTGATCAAGAAAGTCAGAGGGATCCAATTCATATTTTCTGTCCATCAATTGTAGAGCACTTTGTAGCTCTTCAATTTTGAGAGAACGATAAGATAGCAGGATCCAGGATATTATATGGTGGAAGATATTGCTGCTCTCTGAGTCCTCCTGTCTTATTCTCTCTAACACATCCTGATAAGTTTCCTCAAAATTATTGTGGAGACCTTGTAGAGCAGCAGTAACATCTGAAGGTCTTCCACGTTTTGCCTTTTGATGGATTGTAAACATATGAAGCTTAGCCAAGAGAAAGCTAGAGAATCTATTAGTGATCGAGAATCTGATACATATCACTTCGCTTACATGCCTGAAGATTTCTGCTGTACTTCTTTAATGATCTTGTCCTTGAATTCCCAAGGCTTCCTTTTCAAGATTGAGATCTTCTCAATTTCAGAGATAATAAAGGTTCTGATATCAGCAGAGTCTGCTACTATTTCCAAGATTGCTTCTGCCTTGATGCTGCTGATATGGGGTCGAGAGGTAATCACCACATGAGTCTGACCACCTGAGATTAACTCTCCAAACAAGTCCACAAGATTATGCCGAACAGTCTCATTGAATATTTCATCAAAGGCATCAAGAACAAGAAAAGCCCTGGAGTGTTGAGATAGCTCCTTGATGAGGATGCTCTGAAGTTCCTTTTGATCCGGTATTTGTGGTCTTGACTGCATGGCCTTAATTGCCTTGGTAGTACCCTCTGTGACAAAGGGATAGATTAACAATTGCTTTAGTACAGCCTCCAAATAGTTTCGAGTTGCCAGTTGACTTGTGTGATTGCAGTAGATGAATAACACAGGAGTAGCGGGATTTTGTTCTGTGAGGGCTCTGATTACTAAAGAACTGTACAATTATGTGTGAATAATCATACGGCCCACTGAGAAAAGTGCTCACGAAAACATTGTTTTTCCAATACCCGCTGAAAGAAGAATAATTTAGGAAATGAAGATATCTGTCATACAGGAAGACCCACGATTGCCGCGACACCAAAGTAAACTGGGCTTTCCTTTCATCCATCCCTCCATCTGGGGAGATGCAATGAGTCCAGCTCCGGTTCCTTTAGTATGAGCATCAAGATTTTCAGCTAGGACTTTGCCAAAATCAAGTGAAGACAGGCTGTTCGCGAGGGCTTCGCGTTCATGATCTGCATTCTAATGTCAGCACATCGGGTTTTACAGTTGTTGATATACACTCGTACAGTCGAGGGTGGATTTTACGTATGAAATATCTTGATTTGCCTTCTTTATGCTACTGTGAAGTTCTGTCGGCAATGCTGAGTCGGAATGTATCAAATTTACTATGATAAACCTACCTTGCTGACTACTAAAGATATCTGCCAACTGCGAAGTGAAAGTATCCATTGTGCCTTTCACTGAATACACATCCTTGTGAATTTGTTCTATCATCTCGCTAATGGGAAGTATAGTTCAGCTTCACTTTTCAGTACCCAGCAGAAAACTCCGACATACCCAATTCCTACATCGATTGCAATATGGACCCAAGAGGCTAATTTCTCAAGCTTCTCAAGCTTGTTTATGATATCGTCTTTATCAAATGGCCATAGGAGTTTCCGCTCCTTCTTCTCCGCTTTTGTAAGTTTCTTCTCAATTTCGTCAAGGATCTCTTGATAAATTGTAAATATCTTCTGAAGTTCCTCTATCTTCTTGGGCGACACAGAATTAATGCCCTGGAGCGCAGGTTGGAGACGGCTCTCGAGCAGTGGAAGAAGAAATTGAAGAGCCGTGAGTCCGTCCCGGAGACGGTTTCGGTGCTCCTTTCCACCTTTAACACTGTCAATATAACCCTTGATCGTTGTTGCGAGACCAATGGCACTGGCGATAGTGCCGAAGATGTCCATGACACTTAGGAGTGGCTTGAAGATTTGAGTGTGTGAGGTGTGGGGAAGACAGACGAAGCCTGAGGACACCGTGGGAGCGCTTCGACGCGGATGCTGTTCTCAGTGCCATGCTGTACAAGATGGATGCACAGCTCACCTGACCTGTCACATTGTCCTAAACTTAGGTCCTTGTATCGCGTTCGTGATTTGGGTATTATAATATGGGCGGGAATCAGGCTCAGATGACAGTTATAAAGGAATTTTTTAATTGCCGAGCTCTGTGTTGAAGTGAGACATTTAATGATCGCTGCGTGTACGATGAAGGTTAGCCTGGACAAATATGAATTAGAGGTTCTGCAAAGATTTCTCATGGATATATACACAGGACTTCAGAGTTGAATATGTTCTACGCGCCGACTCGAGTGATATATTGACCTCATACTGAAATCATTGGAGTTACGGAAAATAAAGAACACTCCAAAGGATCTTCCGAATTGCAAGAGTGGACGAAACGAAGGATAATAGATGGTGCGAGGACCTACGTGCACCGATTAATATTACGTTGGAAGGCTAGTACGAGACAAGAGTCCATCAAGCACTGCACCGCACCGGATTTCGCAGGTGGCTGATGTTCGTTCCGACCGAGGATTGTTGACTCGGAGGATCTTGATCTTTCGACCACGAGGTAGCTTTCCAGCTCGGTCTCGATGAGAGTTAATTTCCAATGTTAAGTAAAAATATCTAGAATGCTAGTATCCGCGGCATCATGGAGAAGGGCAAGCCGCGGCGAATCCATTCGATGACGACACAGAACGGGCGCCTATCGCACAGTCTTCGTCGACCAGCACAGGGAGCGCAGCCGTCCGCGCCTCCTCCAGCTATCTACATATCTCAAGCGCATTACTCTCCTACCCATATGTTGCCAATGCTATTCGACTTCATCAAGCTTAAGTCCCGCTATCGATAGCAAGCCTAGCATCACCGCAATGACAGGAAGCCACGGATGGGGAGACGGACTCTATCGACGAAAGGATGACTACGAGTTAATCTACAAGGTACGTATGCAGCTATCGTCGTCGTCATTGTCGCTCACTATCGATCCAGCGATCTTCAATCAACAGAAGGTTGCAGCATTCGATGTGCTCAGCTGTCTTACCTCGAAGAAGCCGAAGCAGGATCTCTCGCAACCCCGCAAATCGGCTTCTCCACCTAGACATTAAAGTCACGCGTCCTACCATGCTCCGAGGTCTCTGTGTCACCTTCACATCGAGCGCGTACATCCACTGCGGCACGCAGTACGTGTCCTCCGTCTCCTTATCAGCGAGAACGATCATACTTACAATGGCCTATTCAGCTTACACCATTTCTGGATTTCTTGCCTTGCTTGAATGATCGTTCGGGGCAGAATACGAGGACAACGAGCAGTAGGGTACGAGGACGACTGTGTGGAGTCAGGGCAAGAGCAGGACCAGCGGCAAGGACGAGGCAAAGACGGCAACACACTCATTTCTTCGATGTCGCGTTCGCACTTCGTCGACCCTGCATCCTCGCTATCCACCTTGCCTCCCCACGACGCACACCAATTCCAAATCACTGAATCATTCTCCGCAGCCGCCAAACGCGCAGAAGGCCTTAAATACCGCGAAACCCTCGATGCCGCCTTCTTCGCGTTCCAACCCCACCGCCACTGGCTCCTGCCCGGTCTCGAGCCTCCGACTACGCACCCGAGTTCCGTCGGGCTTTGGAGACGATGTATTGGACGAGCTGTTCGACGAGTAAGCCGTGGCATGGGGCTAATATGAAGTGTGTGCGCTCATTCCACTATATACGCTATGTACTTGACCTAACATCTTGCAGGCTCATTTTTCGCGCCCTCCGTAACGACATGAAACGTCGCATCCCTCTCGTTCGCACTCTCGCCATCATTCCCACTGTACATCCAAGTCGCAGGTGTGAAGACGCCCTACCTCTACTTCGGGATGTTGCGCGCCACCATCGCCTCCCAGGTCGAAGACATGGACCTCTTCTCCATCCACTCCATCCATTTCGGCGCTCCTAAGCAGTGCGTGCCCTTCTCATCATACATTCTCATGCTAAGACTTATGTCATTGTGTTGTATAGCTGGTACGCGATTCCCTAGTTCCGCGCCGCCCCGGCCTCTCGCTTGCGTCGCCTCCGTCGGGACCCTCTCCTCCGCCTCCCACTCATCCACGCCCCTCAAACCCAGAATCCTATAAAGTCCAATGCGCCGGCAAATTCGCTAGTACTTTCCATAGAGGGTATCATGCGGGTTTAGCTAAGTTGGGTGGGGACGGGGATGAGAGTGAGGGTGTGTGCGTGTGTGGAGGCGGAGGATAGTCTGTGGATTGGTGTGGGGGTGTTAGTGGGGGAGAGGAAGGAGAGGGAGACTGTGGCGTTACAACGACAACCGCTACAACAACGTTCGCAGACCCTCTCGCCAAAGAAGAACGCAAGGCGCCCCAACAATATCAACATCAACAACACCGACGACCTCAAAATCCAAACACCAGAAGATTGCGCCACCACACCCGACACATTCATGTCCATCTCGCACCCTATCCCCTCCAAGCCGCGTCTCAAATCCAAGCTCCTTAAGTAACACCCCACACTCCACCCCTCTTCCAACCCCTCCTCCACCACTACGCACCCTTCAGCCCTTCAACGGCGCCGAAAAGGGAAGCCCACACCCACTGCCTCTGCGCCTCTCCCTTCTTGCACGGCTTAATACGCGTACAGGACGCGTCTCCTTCCTCTCTTATCAGCATCCCTGGGCCGGGGTCGTTCGTGACAGGGTCGGGCGAAGACGGCGTATGAAGAGCGCACGAGGAGAGCGCGTTGGTTGTGCCGGAGACGTGGGTTGATGAGGTTGATGTATTTGTTTCGAATACTGGGGATGGCGTGATGGGGATGGGGATGGGGATGGGGAAGGAGATAATGATGTGGGGCGTGGATGGGGCTAGGATTGGTGGAAGCTTGTGCGTACCTCTCTCATTCCCTTCCTTCCCTTCCCTTCCTTCATCTAAACCATTACTAACGCCCTTATTTTAATTAAAACAGAAATGCACATCCTGCCCAACCCCCTACAAACCCCACGGCGAGCCCATCCAATGCATAAAAGGCAGATGCAGCAAAGCGTTTCATGTTTCCCGTTTCATGTGCGATCGCTGGGCTCGGTGGGGTGAGTTATAAGGTGGTGGAGTGTGTTGAGAAGGAGGTTGTTCTTGATTCCGAAGCTGCATTGCGAGAAGGCGACGGAGGGATAGGTGGAGAGAGGGGCACGAATGTCATTAAAATGATAAAGAAGAACGTGAAGTGTTTTTGTGCGCAACATAATCCGGTATGTCTCCTTCCACTTTCCCCATTTAATTCACGCTAACGATGTTTACTTGTGTGATGTACAGGCCCTAATAGCAGCAAAGAAAGCCACCCGCGACACTAAGCTGTGCGCGGAGCTCGACGCGCTGCGGGAGGGGAGCAGGATAAGGATACGGACAAGTGGGGGGTGTTTGAGGTTTGTTTCGTTGCTGTGAACACCACAAAGTCAACGATAGAAGTCATATGGGACGGCGGCGCGAAGAGGGAGTTTAAGTAGGGGAGTATTGTGTGGAATTCTGGTGAGAGCGAGGCGGTTGTTAGCAAGTTGGGGTTGGAGGGTGAGTTTTCTTTCTTCTTCTTGCGTTCTCTTTTGGGGTGGGATTATGTTGACGTGGGTTGATTTAGAGTTGGTGAAGACGACGCAGCAGCAAGCGCTGCCATCAACAGGTGGACAACGACTCCAGTTACAGTCTGCGTATACACCTGCGCAGGTGCAGGCGTATTATGCGAGTCTCGCTGCTGCTCTTTACTTCGTATCATGATTAACACCATATCCTCAGGCCTTTTCAAGCTCCCGAAGGAGGAGCATAAATATTGGCACTCCCATAAGTATGAGGCGAGTGTTTTGATTATTAGCCGTAATGTGACATTTAAAGTTCTTCAGGTTGAGAGTGGCCTTCTCCGCTTGGACCTCAAGAGTGGAGTCCCAGGCGAACTAGACTGACTGATTTCAGAATCATGGCATCTTAGGTTTGACGTGCTTTGCAGGCAAAGTTAGCGACATCGCGGAGCAACCGGCTATGTTGGTGTTACAGAAGATATACAGGAAGACGATACACTTGGCAGTTTGTGAGTACATTTTATTCGCATATAACGGTGTATATTGACTACTGATTGGCAGGATATCCATCCGGACTTTCCACTTGGTCCTCCAACCTTAATAATGTTATATACGTCTGACAGCCAGCTGGAGGTGATCCTGTTTTAGAGGCAGAACTTAAAAAAGGAGAGGCCAAAGACAAACGTCCAGTTAGAAAAGATTATCTGCCCGAATACCAGAAAGTTGGGGGAGCAGATGAGTGGGAGAAGACTGGTGAATCCGTTGTATTTGATCCTGTCATGGAGAAAGTCAAGTGGATATCACGTTAAAACCTATCCATTTTAATTACGCATATAATGCTGCGGGTTTTGTGCTCAGTTGAGTGAACATTCCGGACGCCACGTTCGCTCGTGGCCGCTGTCGCATCTTGAGGTACACGCGTTATCACTCGATCGCCCCTTAAATTACTAGTGCCACCCTTCTCCTGCATCATCTTGTATCTGCGAATTTCCTCATATCCATTAATTTGTTTACGACACTACTGCCACCACAAAAACGCAAGGTTGACGCAGACGCGGATGGGCCTGCAGCTGCTTCATCCAAACGTGCCAAAAAGGAGCCAGAGGAAAAGCAACTGGCCAGATTCAAAGCGTCGTGCCCCAAAAAACATATCGGAAAGGGTAGACAGAGTTATGACACAGATCTCGTATGATTGAAAGGAAGAGAGAAGACGGGGAGCTTAGAGAGGAATTTAAAGTTTTGGGATCAACGTGAGTCGAGTCTCCGGGATGCGTGGCTAAATGAATTTTCACATCTAATATTATTTAATTATGGTTCAGTGGAAATGTGAGTTTAGTATAGAATCTCTGAGATTTCTGTTGATCGCGATATCGCATCTGTCAGGTTTACTGTTCTCATAGACAGTATTCCATCATGCAACTGTGGGTGCCCTTCAGATAAAGTTAGCCACTGCGTAACATCTTAATATTTATATGTAAGGTCCGGATGCGATGAAAGGAAACCATTGCAAACATTTTTTTTTTTTTTTTTTTTGAAAGGTATGTAACACCTGTTGGATGCCGCGACTCACAAGGGCTTGAAGGCCTTTTTTCACAGTCTTGTCCGTGCCCCTCCATTCGCATACTTACTATCAGAAGTAAATCCCAGCATCTAGTTTATAGGTCGAACACTTATATCTACCTAATTTTACAGGGCGCTGCTTTCAACCGAATTGGAGACCATTCTCGCCAATGCTCGGGAAGCACCAAATGCTCTTACAAACGCTCGCATCAAAGCTGCATATGCCAAAGTTACCGGTGGAGACAAAGAGGCGAAAGAACTCGAAGATAAGGCCGCCGAAGCAGAGAAAAATAAGAAATGTATCTCTGAGGAAGGAGACGATTGTCCTATTTGCTATGAAGAAATGCATGGAGCTGATATCAAGACTCTTACTTTCTGCGAGGAATGCGGTAATGGATTACATCAAGAATGCTTCCGACAATGTGGGATATCTTTTTATTTCAACCCATTGACTCATCTAACACTTACATTCTAGGGGCCATGGAAACGAAGCGTGCAACCTGTGTATTCTGTCGCGCAGAATGGAAACAAGCAAGCGCAGCAGTTGCAGGTAGTTCCACTGCTGGTGCTGTAGTAGGCGAAGATGGCTATCTCAATCTTGCTTCCGTAGCTGGTTTGAGTCTAGTTCGTGATACTACTAGCTGTAAGTTATAGTGTTGTATTCGCTTTTCGAACAACCGTTCAACATTTTTACAGATTACGATGGCCCCAGACGGGAGGAAGCATACCACGGTTCATGGGATGCTGGTAGCTATCGACGCCGATTCAATTATTACTACCGATAGGGATTATACGAATGCAAATGTATAGTAAACGACATTAAACTGGAACATATTCGTAAAGCCTGCATGATTACTTTCCCGTGATGTTGACGAACTTCCCTCTCCATTGGTCCCAGTGCTTCAATACTCCCTCGACCACAAAGTGTGCCACTTCTTTTCGTGATATGGTATATGCTCCTTTGAGTTCCTCTGTTGATGTTCGGTAGGCACCTCGCGGTGGACTATCGTTACCATTAACCAATAGAGAAGGTCTGACGATGACCACCTCTTTGAGATAGCCTGGTTCTTTGAGTTCATCCTTCCAACTTGCTCCTAGGAACGTAGCAATGTTGGCCGGGTCCTTTTGAGGCCACGTCAAGTTCGAAGCATGGAAAACGGCCCCTAGAAACGTAGCATCTCAGCATCTCGCTGCATATCGAATAGGGAATAGCATACTTTCCATCACAAGCTTATCAGCATGTGCGCTTTTAAGCGCTGAAGAAGAGAAGAGTGGCTTGATTAAGATAGGTAGGGCTGCATGGCCTGCATCGGTCAAACCATTGGAGGAAATGATTATTAGCTTCGGCTGAGGAGCATCTGGCGTGTTTGTTGGATAGCAGGCCAAAACGTTGAACAAAGAAGAACTGCAAAGGTTTGGTGGATTGAGAACGAAACCTTTGGTCAAGGTGAACGATGGATACCCTCCTATGTCAGTAGTCAGATATATAGCTTCCATTAATTTTGAGACGCTACTAACCAACTGAAAAAAGGACTGCATCTAGTGTGTTGCCATTAGTAGAGGTTTCTGTAAAAGCTTTGCGGATATCTTCTTTCACAGTCGCGTCTCCTTTTATGACTTTGGCTTGCCCATTCTTGATATACTTCTGCAGCTCAAGGTCCTTGTCGAAAACCTCAGGCTTTCTCAGAAGGTAGGTCACAGTATGGTTCTCAGCTATTGGAGCTAAGTACAAGCACTTATACGGATAATATCCGAGTAAACATACCTAACAAAGTGCGGGTCGCAAGATATCCAATATTTCTGGAAGCGCCGATTGCGAGGATGTGCATGATGAAGCTCAGAGAAAAGGTGAAAGCAAACGTGGATGTGGGTTGAGAGTCGAAGTTGAAGTTAAAGGGAGCAGTGATAGCATAGATAATGATAACGACAACCTTTTATATCATTCATGTATGCTGCGATCCGTAGTAGGTTTACGGGCACAGCTTCACCGAACAGGGGCAGCGCTTAACCAGAGATGCCAGATCTTCTTGTTCAGGCGATTATCAATACTGGAGCAACGTGTAGGGATGTCAGGACCAGCGCATCACTCTCAAGTGCGAACCTTGAATCCTTGCCGGTACGACGCGTCGTCTTGACAGGCAGAGAGAAATAAGTATACAATCACTTGTGATGATTAATTTGCAAAAGCTGCCTGCATGTTCACAGAACTATCCATTACTGATTCCTTAGTGATGGGGTTTTCCTTTGCGATCTGCAATGCATATGGGTTACGAGGATCGTTAGCGTATGCTTCCGCTGAACAACGGGAAGAGCTGTTAGATAAAGTTTAGATAAAGTAAGGGAGACAAGTACGCACAACGAACACCCATATCTTGAGCCTTCCCAACTAAATAGAAAGGTAAGAACGCGACTCGAGGGCTCACAAGTGACAAGACAGCTGAACAGCTTGAGGATTCATTGAAGTCGATATTCGACTCCGCCAATGAAGTACATTCAGTGTGGCACAGCTCTCCACAGCTCAGTTACGAGAAGAGACAGATGATAATAAATATCGCAAGGACCCTACTCCCAAAAAGATGGGACGCAGAATTCGTGGTTGGAAACACACCTGCAGCCTGCGTGTTCGAAATGAAATGCACTAGCAATGGGCAGCGTTCTGGACCGAATGCAATCTTCTTATTAATACTAGTAACCGATCTCTGGACCATCCTATATGACTCTGAACGATACCAACTAATTGGAAGAGTAATCATGGCTGTGACAAAGTGACGGAACACTCACGAGACAGCTTCGCTAGAAGTTCAAGTCCAACATACAGGTACGTGCTAATTCTCTGCATTCCACCGGCTTTCAAGTACTAAAAATAAGTACCGTATTATCTTCGGCGTGAATGATGATCATATTCTAACAATTCTATATGCAAATGAAAGGTAAACTGAGGAAAATCTACGGGCAGGAAAAAGATTACCGTACTCACAAAACGACGCGGTTGCATAGAATTGAAATCGACGTTCGAGGCTGAAATATATTAAATACACATTAATTACGGAATATAACACACCTATAACAAGTCAAACGTAACTCCTATCTCTGGCTAGAATGGATATCAACGAAAGGATCGACTAGAACGAAGTCGAGGATAGAGACGGACGAACAACGAGAAGAACGAAAAGCATCCTCTAAAGGACAACGCCGAAACACCTAAAACGAAACCGATGATATTATGTGATGCGATTATCCCATGCATTCGAAATAATAAGACATTATGGTAAGCCTGAGTAAGCGTGTAATGACGAAATAGCGGAAATGAAAAGGAATGATGAGGAATAAGAAAGAAAGAAAAAGGATTACTGTAGTACAGTCCATCCGCATCGTGCCTCGTCATGTCCAATTAACAGACAGTATATCCTGTATTTAAAACCTTTCCCTGTGCTCGTGATCGACATCCAACGTCGATAAACGGACGACGACGACGACAACAACAACAAGTAGGGACGAGCTGTATCCTACGCAGCTCAATAAATCAAACATGCCAACGACCTCGCATTCTCGTATCCTCTGCAGATTGAACGACGTCAATTTAAACTCTAAGTCCCAATGAGATTCAACTTCACATCCCAACATCCCAACACGCCTCAATCTCTCCCGTTTCTCACTGCCCCCCCCTTCACCCACTCCGCACCCGTCCTCGACTCAAGTGCTAAGAAAGGCCGCTGCGATGCCCCGGCAGACGTTTGCATTTGGCCTTGGAATTGGGCTTGCAGTTGAGTATGTGTCTGAGGCTGAGGATGGGAAGGTTGCGCTTGTGGATGCAGAAGAGGCTGGATGTAATACGCGCTGTAAGAGTAATGTAGCGTGCCTTGACTGTGAGTTGTAGAGGTGGGAGGGCAGGCGCATTGGACGTGGATGTGGCGTTAGAGGCGTTGAAGCGTAATTGAAGGGGGCTTAGGCGGCGTATTGTGATGCATAGACTTGGTATCGTTGTTGCTGAGCTTGCGACGCTGCTCGCGCTTGCAACAAACCATCCGAGACTTGCGCTCGACCTTGCGCCGTCGTCGAAGCCTGCCCACGAGCTACTTGTGTCGAGACTTGTTGAGTCTGTACCTGCGTCGTCGTCGGCGTTGCCTGGACATGCTATTCATATGCAGCATATGGAAAATATCCCTGCATAGTATGGCGTGTATGAATATGATGGGTATACAGTCGCAATCGGTGTCGGCGCCTGTTTCGTCTGAACAGCAGGTGCAGGTGCAGGTGCGGGTGCGATAGCTGCCATCTTCGCTGCGTTCGAATCAGCAGCTTTAGCACCATTTGACGTTGAGTTGGAAGGTTTCGTCGTCCCTGTAGTGACGACAGTAGCACAGAAGGCGCAGGTCGCAAGCTCCGTCCCTTCGCAGGCTTCCCACCGCCATCTGAACTGCCGTGGTTCCGTTCCCATTGCTCACCATCCCACTGATCCATATCCCAGTACTAGCCGCACCTTCCGCACCTCCACCTGCCGTCTCGGCCTTCCATAAAGCTCCCGGTCCCCTCATATGCCTTAGCACTTTCGGCTGCGCCATCGATACCGAGGGTTGATATGCGTCCATTGCTCATTTGGGGCTAATGCGAGCGTTCAGACGGTTTTTGGGCTATTAGCGGCGGGGGACGGTGTTGATGTTGTATTTGGATGGATGGTTAATGTTGTGGTTGGGAAGCATGTAGCTGACCGTGTGACTAGTAGAGATAGTAATGTTGATATGTATAGGGCGTCGTGATCGTGCGTTGCGTTGCGTCGTCGTTGTAGCTTGGGTGACCTGAGCGACTTTGAAAGCGCATTGATAATGAAGCAGCAGCAGCAACACACGCATAATACGCCTATAACAGCGCAGGCGAATGCGTCGGCTGGAACTGCAGTTGCGTTCCTCCTGTCGGCGATGGTGCTAGCGATCCCCGATGTTGGTTGACCTTCTTCAGCTGGAGTTGCGTCTGCGTCTTCAGCAACTCTATAAGTCAACATAAGCATCACCTCATAACCTAATAAAGATGTGGAACTCACCTTTCAACGTTCAACCCCGACTTCCTCACAACCGCCTACTCCCCCACGCAAAACTCGAACTCGCGCGTGGCACCATCGTCCATCCAAGATCACTTTAGCGGTCGACTAAGCGGTATTTACCTAGAAGATGGAGTATCAGCGTCATGTAACAAGGTGAAAACAAGCGAAGAGAAGAGCATAATGGATAAAACAGATGAGAAAGAGATATGAACGAACGAGGATATACGTACAACCAACGACACATCAGACATCCCGCTACTCATCCTAATGTTGAATAGCTCGTCCGACACATCTTCTCTCCAAAGCCCTACAGAACTCGGGTATGTAGGTGGGGGGCTAGAGGCCGGGCGGGAGGCAGTCGCAGTGGGGTTGGAACATGGAGAGGAAGGCGGTATCGAGGGCTTCGCGACACTTTAGGTCTTCAGCGCGTTTGACGGACGGGCAGGATGATTCGGGATTGATGTGCGTCGTGCGGAGGCGGGGTGGGCAGCGAGGATGCAGCGTCGACGGAATGCGAAGCCATGATGTTGTCGCCGTTTTCGTCTTGCTCGTCTCTTGGTGATTGGTCTCGTTACTGCTGTGGCTCTGACTCTGACTCTGGCTCCACGGTCGTTCTATTATTCCTACTCGTCATCGTCTCGCATTCCGCCCCTTCGAACCTCCACAAATCGCTCGAGCAAGCAAAGGAGGCGAGAGATCCAGAGATGGTATGGCAGCTGTATTGCTTGGGCATGCCCTTACGCGCTGGAGGTAAAGGTGACGCACAGAATCGAAGTACAGCAGGACCATCCCCATCTCCACCCAGCTCTCCAGCGCGAAGTTCACTCTCTGCGCAGTTCAGCCCGAGATTGAAGCCGATGTGCTGCACGAGGACATTGGGCTTGAGCGGGGTACAGGAGTGCGAGGGGGAGGAGAGGGACTTGGGAGAGGCGAGGTAAGCTTTGTGACGAAGGAATTGGGGACAGGAGGTCGTGCTGCCGGGACTCGAGGGTGGGCGCGTGGGATGGCGTACCAGCTGTGATGCTAATGTAACGTTAGCGTTCGATAGAATGAGCACACGAGAGTGTGATGCACGCACTGCTTAGGAGTACCGAAGTGGAAGTTGACGGAGAAGAGGACCGTGCCGTCGACGTGTCATGCAAGGGTGGTGCGCCGTGTCCACACATCTTTTGGGGAGGATCCTGCTTCTGGCTCGTGTCAGAAGACGACAGATCCAGAAACGGTACGTCAGCTGTAAATATCTTGGTAAGTATCACCGTTGCCGTTGAGAACGGACACGTACTGCTTGGGTGTGTCGCAGTGTATGGCCGCGCTCGACGTGAAGGTGACGCAGAGACCTCGAAGCACAATGGGACGAACGGCCTTGATATCCGAGTGGAGAAGTCGATAGAGAACGTTGCCAGAGATCTTTGAAGGTCGCAGCTTATCCATGGTAAGACAGCGGTGCACATCCCAAGCCGCGATGCTGCAGCCTTCTGTCGATTAAAAGATCGCTAGATCGATAATGAGCTAAATAAAGACGACGATGGCTTCACGCGTACCTTGTAGATCAACTCGTAGTTGTCCTTTCGTCGATAGAGTCCGTCAACCCATCCGCGGCTTCCTGATGCTAATATCTGCTATCGATAGCGAGACTTGATCTTGCTGCATTGGTGGGATTCGACCAACATTGGCAAGGTATATGAACGAAGAGCGATGTGCTTGGGATGCGTAGGTAGCTGGAGCACTCAGCAGAGGTTGCGCTCGCTGTTCTCATCGCGAAGATAGCGTGACAAGCGCCGGCTCGGTTCGTGCGCGTCATGGACAGGCACAACGGCGGCGCAAGGCCAGGCTCAAGGTCAACCGTCGAATGTGGCGTCGCACGCGCAAGCTCAACGACAAGCTTAACGACAACGCCAAGCATACGCAGAGCATTACGCGGCGTATGCATCCTCGAACACCAATGCCTCAAACGCCAATGCCAACGCAACGCTATTTCAACGTCAACGACACAATATACGTATCCTCTCGCCTCTGCGAACCCCAGTCAAGGATCGCAGCACTATCCTTGTAGCAGATATTATGCTCAGCCTCCTCAAGCGCATCCACAGCGCAAACACATCCTCAAGCGCGCGCACAGCCGCATCCTCAGGTTCAAGCCCAAGCCCATGAACATGTCCAATCGTATCCTCAGCCGCAAGCCCAGCCTCAATCTCAGCCGCACTCACAACCATGACTCGGCATTGTCCCATTATAGATTACGAGCATAGCTGTCATGAGCGAGATCCTTATAAGTATTCAAACTTTAATCTTCGTTTATTCAGGTTGATTTCAGATTTACAAGCCAATATCCATTCTGTTGGGAAATGTGGACCAGCAGAACTTCTGGGTGAGTTCTTAAACCTGTGGGAGACATAAACATGAGACGAAGCTCTGGGAATAAGCAGATAGTGATGCGTATTTTAATTAGATCTGCACATGGATTGAATATTAGATTACTTCCATGTAGCGCCAGCGAGAACTCTAATTTATTCATCGAGACCCACGATGGAGAAAAACATCAACATCTTTAGCGATTAATTCGAACATGATATAAATAATTTTGAACATGCTCAGCTTCTGGATCGTTTCTATTGCCGTTATTGTGAGCCGGACTAGAAAGGCGATTGAGGTGCGTTGTATTGCATGATGAGACGGGAGAAGGAAATATGGAAGAAGTCGACATACGTTGAAGCGCGGAGTTTGGCGACAAAGAATAAGAATGAGAGAACGCAATGAAGAAATTCACTGCTAGTAAAGCAACTTCAAAGATGTGATTACTTGTCTGCATCTTGCTTCCGTGGTCTGATCGGACCTGGAGTCTTGCGAGACTGTCTCTTGCGATATATGGATCTGTAGATAACATAACGAAGAAACAGTATGTAGGTTAGTATGCGTATTATAATGTGAGAAGAGGGAAGGAAGACGCACCGGATAACTTCCACTGCACATTACTTGAAGTTCCTAATATTGCATATTTGTATCCCATCCTCCTCACCGTTCATCTACACACCTTCAGACATCTTGTACATCCAACTTAACACCACGAACTCCTCCATATTATAAGAAAAATAAGACACAGCATCTCAATTCTCAAACGTCGCACACGACACGGAGAGCCATGCTGAATTTACACGTTGTGCATTTGAGGCGTGGTGTGTTGGGATGGGGCTCTGTACACATGTTAATAGATAATAAGAATAAGAACATCACGAAAAAAATATGATAGTGAAAGAGGACTTACAAACATCCGTTGATACTACATGATCCTGTCTACGCCTGCCAGCGTTACAAAGTGGTATCTTGTGCATTTAAGACCCCTATAATCGGGAGTCAGCAAATGCGTTGATAGATGGCTTGACGCATACCTTAGATATATGTATAATCATCCTTTTAAGTATGTGGAAGGAGAAGGGCATATGATATGTTGTAGGGAGGAGTTTCGAGTGGAGTTGACGGCGCGGAAGCTTGGTCGAAGGTATAAAGGGGATATGATGTGATTATTGACGTGGTTGGGATTGTGCTTGGGATAAATTCGTAGAAAATGTAGCTTGATTTTGCGCGACACATTGACGAAATAACCAATCGAAGATGATGACGATGACGAGAATAAGGCGATTATCCTATGCATTATAAATTATGATACATTTAAGTAAGTATGCTAATGAGGAATAATAAGGATCAGGAAAAAGTTTACATTGCATCGATCGTGTCCAGTCCAACTGTAGGTTCTACCCTCAACGTCGATGAAACTCCTTAGTGTTCAACACAATCGGGAACCCTCCTCCTCGCAAACTACTCGTACGCCAAATCAACGAACTCTCCAAATTCCACATGCCACGGCTTTGCGCCTTCGTCATCTCCACAACAAGCACTGTTTCTATGAACTAACCGAGTCCGTCGATTTAACGCGTGGGTATACATCTATCAGCGTAGTCATATTTGTAGTTGTGGCTGCTGCTGGCTTCGTCATCGTCTGAGGTGAGGATACGAGAGGTGCAATGCGTGATGTATTCGATGCCGTCGCTGGCCTAGCAGAAGGTGAGCTTGGTCCCATCTTCGAACCTGATCCCGCCCGAATAGCAGTGACACAGGTAGGAGCAAGCCGTTTGCTCCTTCGTTTCGCAGCCTTCCCGCCGCTAGTTTTCCTTCTCAAATTAGCCCAACGCCGCCTACCTTCCAACCAACCCATTAAAGATCCCGACGAAACCCACACCGTAATCAACCTAAAGCTCCACATCTCTCATACGTCCGCACGCTCGTCCCTCTTGCTCGCATCGCAGCCGTCGACATTGACCGTTGGTATACTATCACTGGACCCCTTGCAAGGAAATGAAGTTGGAGGGATGGGTGTCGTGTGGGCGACCATAGACGATATTCGACTTTGAGTTGAAAAATTTTGTCGTTCCGGAAGTGGTCGTAGAAATAGGTGCAAGCTGGATGCAGTCTTCACACCGCCATTCCTATTCCCATTACTCCCATCCCAGCCACACTCGCACCCGTTCCACTACCCGCCGTTATTCTCCGCCATCACTCCTTGTCGCCCCACCTCTCCCTAACTCAACCCTAAAGCCTATCCCCTCATGCTTCGCTACATCCGACCCTGCCGTCAATACCGAGGGTTGACATGCTTTCACCGCCCCATTTGGGTTAATGCGAGCGTTGAGACCGGTATGCAGCTGACTGTTGTGGCAGACGGCGTGGATGTTGTAGTGAATTGGGTGATTGATGTTGTGATGGGGAGGGATATAGCGCCATATGGTACTTGAGTATGTGAGTAGTAGAATAGTAATGTTGGCATGTGTAGGGCATCGTTGTAGTCATGGGTTGCGTCGTCGTTCCTGCAACTTGGACGACTTTGGACCCCACCGTCGTTTGCATTTGATGTTGATGTTGATGCTGTGTTGATGACGAGGCCGATGCAGCAGCAGCGACACTCGCACAATACCCCTGTAACTGTGCAGGCGAATGCATCGACTGGAACTGCAGTTCTCCTCCTGTTGGTGGTGATGCTAGCGTTCACGATACGCGTTGACCTTGCAGCTTCGGGTGCATCATCTGTTATTGTGTCTGCGTCGTCGCGCCGACTCTATAACCCACACATAAGCATCACCTCAGAACAAAGTAAAGATGTAGAACTCACCTTCCAACCCCGACTTCCTCACAACCGCCCAACTTCCTCATGCAATCTTCGAACCCAACTCGCACTTGACACCACCATCCATCCCAAATAACTTCAGTGGGTGATTTAGGAGTATTTACCTAGAAGGTGGTGTATCAGTGTCACGTATCATGAAGCGAAGAGCAGAGCAAAATGGATAAAGAGATGAGGAACGAACGAGGAAAGAATGAAATATGTACAGTAAGGAACATCTCAAACATCCAGCTACTCGACCTAACATTGAATATTTCTTCCAATATCCCTTCTTGAGGGCCCTGTAGGCATGTAGTCAGAAAGCTAGAGGCCTGATGGTAGTCAGTGGTGTTGAACGTGCAGAGGAAGGCGGTGTCGAGGGCTTCACTGTAAGGGCAACCCTCGGACTCCAACGGACATCATGCCAGAGCTAGCAGAGGGGAAATCCAAAGTAAATCAATAAACAACCATAAATACAAAAAGGGGGAATCTCACCTAGCAGAGGGGAAATCCAAAGAGAAAGTCTTGGATTGCCTCTGCTAGTGTGAGCCCAATAAATACTGTGAACAATCAGGAACTATCACTGCCAAGAAATACACAGTATGGGGACCACATGAACATCAGGAACAAGGAATGAGAGATAACGGAATAAAGACCATATGGACTACCCTGACCACACACTAACCTGCACCCCTGAATGTGGACTCTGAACTCTGCCACTGCATCCATCCTAACCTCCTGCTCTCCGGCCATAACAAGGGCCTATGATTGGACTCCGAAAACATAGAACGAACTTGATGAGTTGTGACTCGGAGTCTGCTTGCATCTCTATTCCTGTACGACGAAGAGTGCATATTGGACATACAACTGTAGGGGCCTCAGACTCCGGGATCCTGTCAACCAGTGTTGAAGCAGAGTCCGGGTGCCTGTACCAATGGTTCTTGGACCCTGAATGTTTATTGATGTGTGTAGAAGCGGAGTCCGGATGACTGTAAAAATGGAATTTTAGGGTCGTCCCCTGACATTCACAGCGTTTGAGGTCTTCCGCGTGTTTGGCTGCTGCAGAGTATTCAATGATTCAGAGTTGGTGCAAGTGTGAGTTGGGATTGGTGTGCGTCGTGCAGGGTGGGCGGGGAAGATCCAGGATCAACAGAATACAAATGCGAAGATGAAGACATGAGCATGTCATGTCTCTGCATGTTTGTCTTGTTCTTGCCATTTCTACTGCTCTGGCTTTGGCTCCACCATCACCCTCACATTCCTACTCCTTTTCACCCTCACATTCCACTGTTCAGAGTACAATAGAACGTGCAGCCTTGATATCTGAGTGGAAAAGGAGATTGCTGAAGATCGTGGTTCCAGTTTCTTTGAGGATCAAGGTAGGACAGCTGAAGTTGCTGCTTGTTGTTGATTAAAGCTGGCTACATTGATAATTAGCTAAAGGGGAGACGATAATGACTGTACAGGTACCTTGTAAAATAAACTGTAGTTACTATCTCACCAATAGAGGCAGTCTTTTCATCCGTGGTCTCCTGTGATTCCAAGCTTGATCTAGCTCAGTCAAAGATTGAATAAGGTGGCAATAAGGATGTATGAGTAAAAATGTGGTTGAGATGTATAGGGTAACTGGAGGAGGAGAACGGCTGCACTCACTGTCGTTGTTGAGAAAGACACGTGATAGCTGCCTGTGTTGTGTATTGTCATTGAATCTTCTCATTCGCTGTGACATCCAGGACACGTTGCAACAGTACCTCTGGCTTAGTCTCAAGCTGGGTCCTGGTCCCAGTAAGATTCCAGATGTTTATTCAATATACGTCCAGGGAGCTTGATGTTGGATGTATTGTTCAATATCCATCCTGGAACTTGTTCACCAATATGCAAGAAAGCCCTGCAGACCCTGTTGTTCTTCAAGTTGCAGTAGTGTTCAATATCCATCCTGGAACTTGTTCACCAATATGCAAGAAAGCCCTGCAGACCCTGTTGTTCTTCAAGTTGCAGTAGTGTTCAATATCCATCCTGGAACTTGTTCACCAATATGCAAGAAAGCCCTGCAGACCCTGTTGTTCTTCAAGTTGCAGTAGACATAAACACCAGACAAAGGTGATAAAGCAATATTGATTTCTAGAACCAGAAATACATTGTATCTGCACCTCCATCCTCAAGAGTCAAGTGTCAAGCATCAAGCCTGACAGTCCCCTGTTGGAAAGCTGAACACTGTCAGTGCCTTGACTAATAATCAAGATCCTCAGTAATCCTTGCTAATTCCTAACCCCTGAAAATTCATATCTGCTAGCATTTTTCTTTACCAGAAATATTTGATAGGCAACCTGTGAGAGTCTGTTTAAAAGTATCACTTGTGCTTGATGTTTGATGATCTCTCAAGGAACTATTAATGTTACTCTCTAGAGTGATTCTTTGGAGTCGCAATATGCTGTGAAATAGATCATAAATACCAGTTGACATTGAGCTAAAATAGATTTAGGAATATAACTACTCTTTTAAGTACAGTTCAGTCAGCATAGTTTTCCTTACAAATGACAACCAAGGTGACCTCCCACTTTTCATGCTCTAAGGACCTGATGCTTACTAGATGAACATTGAGACCGTAATATTTGAAGAAATCAATCAGTAAGTATTGAGTCAATTTGAGAATTTTTTTTCATTCTGTTTAACAAGAATTTGCTGTCTCAATGTCTACCCTCAGAATGATACTGCTGTGTACATTAGTCAGAACTCTGAGTATTAAATACTTCCAATTATCCAAACATTCCTGCACTTTGAAATTATGAGGCACAGTTGACATTTCTGATTACATGTGTTTCAGTTTTCTTGTCTATTATATTCATTGGAAACCTATAGCAAAATTCCTAGCACTGTGGTTTCAACTGAAATCAATATCTTGAATGACAGGATCATTCAATACTCTCATAGCAAGGTCTCTTTTTATTTAAATGCATAATTATATTCTATACACATATGTGATATTGACAAACTATATGAAACATCTGATTTCCCAATCTATCTAAGAATTAATATCCATTGGAATGGTCCAATAATAATCTCCATAAATACCATGACCCATATGGGAAAGAAGATGAGGATAATAACTTGGGATATTGGTATCCACCTTGCCAGTCTGCAAAAGCACTTTGATGACCTCTGTATAACCTTTCTTGGCTGCAATATATAGAGGTGTCTCTCCATTATTATTTCTAGTGTCTGGATCAACCTTGCCAATCTGAAGTAAAAGCTCAACCACCTTTGTATGGCCTTCTGAAGCTGCACAGAATAGGGATCTCTCTCTGTCATTATCTTTGGTCTCCAGATCAACCTTGCCAGTCTGAAGTAAAAGTTCTACAATTTCCTTGTGACCTTGTTGAGCAGCAAGGGTAAGGGGAGTGGATTGATGGTTATCTCTGCTGTCAGGATCAATCTTTCCACTCTTAAGGAGGAATTCAACCACCTCTATCTTGCCCCACTGAGCAGCTAATGACAATGGAGTTTGCCCATGATTGTCCTTGATATCAGGATCAATCTTTCCACTATTGAAGAGGAATTTAACCACCTCTATCTGGCTCCACACAGCAGCATATGAAAATGGTGTTCGCCCATAATTGTCCTTGCTATCAGGATCAATCTTTCTGCTCTTGAGGAGGAGTTCAACCACCTCTATCTTGCCCCACAGAGCAGCATATGAAAATGGTGTTCGCCCATAATTGTCCTTGATATCAGGATCAATCTTTCTGCTCTTGAAGAGGAGTTCAACCACCTCTATCTTGCCCTCCTGAGCAGCATATAAAAATGGAGTTTGCCCATCGTTATCCTTGCTATCAGGATCAATCTTTCCACTCTTGAAGAGGAGTTCAACCACCTCTATCTTGCCCCACAGAGCAGCATATGAAAATGGAGTTTGCCCCTCATCATCTTTGCTATCAGGATCAATCTTTCCACTCTTCAAGAGGAATTCAACCACCCCTGTCTGGCCTTCTGCAGCAGCATATGAAAATGGAGTTTGCCCAAGATTGTCTTTGGTATCAGGATCAATCTTTCCACTCCTGAAGAGGAGTTCAACCACCTCTATCTGGC
>KN837128.1:596217-610049 GCA_000827215.1 Sphaerobolus stellatus SS14 | reverse complement strand
CCCTGCTGAGCAGCATATGAAAATGGAGTTTGCCCATAATTGTCCTTGATATCAGGATCAATCTTTCCACTCTTGAAGAGGAATTCAACCACCTCTATCTGGCCCAACCAAGCAGCATATGCAAATGGAGTTCGACCATGATTGTCCTTTCTCTCAGGATCAATCTTTCCACTCTTGAAGAGGAATTCAACCACTGCTATCTGGCCCAACTGAGCAGCATATGAAAATGGTGTCCTCCCATCATTGTCCTTGATATCTGGATCAATTTTCCCAGTGCTAACCAGAAGCTCAACAACTTCTTCTGTGCATTTCTCAGCAGCATAGGAAAATGTTGTTCGACCATTGATATCTTCAGTATCTAGGCTACTAATATATTGGGCATAGTCTTGTGATTCCTCTTGTTTTAAGATTGCCTTCATGACATTGTTCAATCCCAGACGAGCACAGACATATAAAGGTATTGGAATTGGGCATTCTCTGAATTCCCTCCAATAATAATCTTGATCTGCTAATTGGTGAACTATAATATCCAGTTTTTTACTGTGCAGAAGTTGGTGGCATTGATTGATAATTTCTTCTTCCTTGGTGTGTGAAGTATGCCACCACCATCCTTTTTGGGCATATATTGTGAATGAAAATTGGGCTAAATCCTCCTCATCTGATATTATAATATCAAAGAAGGACAAACAAGCTGCTGCTAAATTTCCTTGTGATAGAAATGGGGATTTGCCTATATATTGTTTGAGAAAATCATAGGCAGTTTCATCTAATATATATAAATACTCATACAATTATAATAAAATAAAGATCAGAACTTACGAATAAGGCTGACAATACCAGATTCATTTCCTATTATAACCAGGCCCTGGCAAAGACCAATAATATACTCTTGATCAAGAAAGTCAGAGGAATCCAATTCATATTTTCTTTCCATCAGTTGTAGAGCACTTTGTAGCTCTTCAATTTTGAGAGAACGATAAGATAGCAGGATCCAGGATATTATACAGTGAAAGATATCACTGCTCTCTGAGTCCTCCTGTTGTATTCTCTCTAACACATCCTGATAAGTTTCATCAAAATTATTATGGAGACCTTGTAGAGCAGCAGTAACATCTGAAGGTCTTCCACGTTTTGCCTTTTGATTGATAGTAAACATATGAAGCTTAGCCAAGAGAAAGCTAGAGAAACTATTAGTGATTGAGAATCTGATACATATCAATTCACTTGCATGCCTGAAGATTTCTGCTGTACTTCTTCAATGATCTTGTTCTTGAATTCCCAAGGCTTTCTATCCAAGATTGGGATCTTCACAATTTCAGAGTTAATAAATGCCCTAATATCAACAGAGTCTGCCACTATTTCCAAGATTGCTTCTGCCTTGATGCTGCTGATATGGGGTCGAGAAGTAATCATCACATGGGTCTGACCACCTGAGATTAACTCTCCACACAATTTCACAAGATCATGTCGAACAGTCTCATTGAATATTTCATCAAAGGCATCAAGAACAAGAAACACGTTGGAGTGTTGAGATAGCTCTTTGGTGAGGATGATCTGAAGTTCCTTTTGATCCGGTATTTGTGGTCTTGAGTGTATGGCCTTAATTGCCTTGGTAGTACCCTCTGTGACAAAGGGATAGATTAACAATTGCTTTAGTACAGCCCCCAAATAGTTCCGAGTTGCCAGTTGACTTGTGTGATTGCAGTAGATGAATAACACAGGAGTAACGGGATTTTGTTCCATGAGGGCTTTGATTACTAAAGAACTGTACAATCATTTGTAAATATCATACGACCCACTGAGGAAAGCACTCACGAAAACATTGTTTTTCCAACACCCGCTGGAAGAAGAAGAGTAATTTAGGACATGAAGGTATCTGTCACGCAGGAAGACTCACGACTGCCACGACACCAAAGTAAACTGAGCTTTCCCTTCATCCATCCCTCCATCTCGGGAGATGCAATGAGTCCAGCTCCGGTTCCTTCAGTATGAGCATCAAGATTGTCAGCTAGAACCTTACCAAAATCAAGTGAAGATAGGCTGTTTGCAAGCGCTTCACGTTCATGATCTACATTCTAGTGTCAGCATATCGGGTTTTACGGTTGTTGATATACACTTGTACAATCGAGGGAAGATTTTACGTATGCAATATCCTGATTTGCCTTATTCATGCCGCCGTGAAGTTCTGTCGGCAAGGCTGAGTCGGAATGTATCAGGTTTACTATGATAAACATACCTTGCTGACTACTAATAATATCTGCCAACTGCGAAGTAAAAGTATCCATTGTGCCTTTCACTGAGTACACATCCTTGTGAATTTGTTCTATCATCTCGCTAATGGAAAGTATAGTTCAGCTTCACTTTTCGGTGCCCAGCAGAAAACTCTGACATACCCAATTCCTATATTGATTGCAATATGGACCCAGGAGGCCAATTTCTCGAGCTTCTCAATCTTTTCTATGATATCACCCTTATCAAATGGCCATAGGAGTTTCCGCCCCTTCTTCTCCGTCTTTGTAAGTTTCTTCTCAATTTCACCAAGGATATCTCGATAAATTACAAATATCGTCTGAAGTTCCTCTATCTTCTTGGGTGATACAGCAGCGGTGCCCTCCAGTGCAGGCTGGAGACGGCTCTCGAGCAGTGGGAGTAGAGATTGAAGAACTGTAAGTCCGTCCCGGAGACGGTTTCGGTGCTCCTTTCCACCTTTAACGTCGTCAATATAACCCTTGATCATTGTTGCAAGATCAATAACACTGGCGATAGTGCCGAATATATCCATAATACGTAGGAGAAGCTTGGAGATATGAGTGTGTGAGGTGTGGGAAAGACAAACAAAGCCTGAGGACGCCGTGGGAGCGCTTCGACGTAGATGCTGTTCTTGGTGCCACGCTGTGCAGATAGATACATATGAGCTCACCTGACCTGTCACCTTGTCCTAAACTTAGGTCATTGGATTACGCTTCGGGGTTTGTAGCCTCAGAGGACAGTTGCAAAGTTCACTTGAAATTTTAATAGCTGAGCTTTATATTGAAGCGAGATATTTATTAATCACTGGGTGTACGATAGAAGTAAGTCCCGAAGAAGTAAGATACACGTATGAATTCAAAGTTATGCTCAGACTTGGCCTGGAAATAGCTGCACAGCACTATCCGATTCTAAGTTCGAATATGGGGTCCCACACACCGAGAGTGTGTTGGCCTAATACTGAAATTATATCCCGGACTTAAGGAAAATAAAAGAAAGAAGCAAAGGAGTGGACGAAAGGGAGGATAATAAATACTGTTAGCATCCTGTATGCATTGAATGATAATATATTCATCATAAGTGGGAAGACTAATAGTCAGGAGCTGCACCGGAATGTGCAGGATAAATACTAGCCTTGTCGATAGATGAATCAACCACATAAGTATTCAAGAAGATGAAAGTCGTCGAAAGAATGAACAACCTTGGAATCGAGTGTTCATCCTGGGTGAAATGCTATGAGATGTCCTCGGTCCATTGACATATGGATGTTGGAACCTGGAATATATGCATAAGGATATAGCATGTCGAACCGTGACGTCGAATGCCAATTTGAGAGTCCTAGATATATCACCAGCAGAGAGAAGTATAAATAGATTGAGCGTTCCAAATGGGGAGATAAAGCTGGAAGGGCCGGGGTCTTCCTGCGGGGATGAAACGTCTCAAATTCCCCGCGTGCAGTGCAAAAAGAATATAAATTAGTATTGGCAAGGGTGATCATAAAGGACATACTTGAAGACAACTGCGCAGGAACTTGAAGTCGACGTTCGAGTCTGCCAATGAAATATATTTAGTACAAGTACTGCTCTGCACAGCAATTTTTCATGCTAAAATCCACGACAAAAAGATCCTCTAGAGTGAAGTTAAAGTCGAAGAGCGGATGGAGAAGAACGAAAGGCATCATATCGCCAAAACGCCTGAAACGAAACCGATGATATTGTATACTGTGATCGTCCTAAGCATTCTAAATGAAATAATAATACATTATGCTACCTGAGTGGCGTGTAACGTGTAATGACGAATGCGAAAACGAAAACGAAAAGTGATAAAGAGGAATAAGAAATGAAATGAGAAGAAAAATGTATTACTGTACAGTACATCCGCATCAAGTCTTGTCATGTGCGATTGGACAGAGAGTCCATTATCCACAGTTTACTGCAACCTTCCACTATGCTGCTCGTGATCGACATCCGACGCCGACGCCACCAGTTGGACAATCTATATCCTAAGCATCCCAACAAATCTGACATCCCGCCGACCCCGCATCCTGCATCCTCATACCTTCCAAACATCAAACGACGTCAACTTAAATTTCTTCAAAGTCCGAACTTCTCACTCCAACATTCAAAACGTCAATACCTCCCATCTCTCACTGCCTCCCCCCCCTCAAGGCCCACCCATCTGCGCAGCCGTCCTCGGTGCAAGGGCTAAGAACGGCTGCTGTGCGCCACTGGCTGTTCCTGATAACGGTATTTACATTTGCATTGGCTTTGGAATTGCATCTGCGGTTGGGTTTGGAACTGGGTTTGCGGTTGCGGTTGAGCCTGAGTATGCGGCTGGACTTGGAGTTGCGGTTGCGCTGGAGTATGCGCTTGAACCTGAGTATGTGATTGTACTTGAGATTGTGCATGCGATTGGGATTGTGCTTGGGGTTGTACATGCGCTTGAGACTGGGAAGGATGCGGCTGTGGATGCGGAAGAGGAGCCTGGCCGTAATAAGCACTATAAGGATAAGGCTGCGACCCTTGACTAGGAGTCGTTGACGTAGGAGGGTAGGCATACTGCACCGTCGACGTTGAAACGGCGTTGACGTTGGAAGTAGCAACGTTCGAAGCATTGGAATGGTTAGACGATGCATACGCCACGTAATGTGCTGCGTATGCTTGACGTTGTTGAGCTTGTTGTTGAGCTTGTTGTCGAGCTTGACTTTATGCTTGTGCTTGTGCCGCCGCATTTGACGCTTGCCCTTGTCCTTGCGCCTGACCTTGCACTGTCGTCGTCGAACCCTGCCCGCTCGTTTTGTCCTTGAGCCTGATTCGTCGTCGTCGACGTTCCTTGCACAGGCTGTCCATACGCAGCATACGGATAATAACCCGCATAATACGGCATGTACGCATGGCTGAGGTGTGCAGTCGGCGTCGCAATCGGCGTCGGGGCTTGCTTCGACTGGAAAGGCGTAGGAGCAGGTGCGATAGATATGTTCGAACTAGATGCTTTCGATTTCGTGCCGTTTGACTTTGCGTTGGAAGACTTGGTGGGACCACTTGAGCTTGATTCAAACGTAGCGGCAGCGGTAGTGATAGAAAGCGCAGGACATATGTTGCGTCCTTTCGTTGTCTTCCCATTCGTACCGCCATTCCCATTACTAGCCGTCGTCCCTGTACCCGCCGTCGTTACTACACCCACATTGCTCCCTGCTGCCACATCCACGCCCCACACCATTCTCCTTCCTCGTCCCCACACCCACACCACCATACGCCTCTTCCTCTCCACCAGCAATCGAAACGGGCACATCAACCTCATCCACCCACCTCTCCGGCGCGACCAACGGGCACTCCTCATGCGCCCTCCATACCTCACCCTCTCCTAGGCATGTAACGAACGCGCCATTGGATCCAGAGATGTTGATGCTGATGAGTGAGGAAGGAGGCGCGTCGTGTACTCTTAATAAGCCGTGTAAGGAGGGAGAGGGGCAGAGGCAGCAGGGGTGGGCTTCACGCTCCTTTCCGTTTGTGTTTGAAGCGTCAGAAGGGTGAGAAGAGGACGGGTTGAAAGAAGAGGACGGGTGCATGGTTAACACAACCTTAGGCAGTTAGGGCTTGGGAGGACGCGGCTTGGAGGAGATGGCGTGCGAGATGGAATCCGTCGGGTGTGGGGAGCACGATTTTTGGGCGTTTGGATTTTGAGGTGCTCGTTGTTGTTGAGGATGTATTACTTGATGGTGTGGAGGCATCGGGATGAGTCTTGCGCTTCTTATTCCGCGACGTCTGCGAATGTTGTTGTTGTTGTTGTTGTTGTTGTTGTAATGCCCGCACCTCCTCCTCCCTCTCCCCCACCAATTTCCCCACACACTATTCACACACTAACCTCCGCCTCCGTACACTGACACACGCGCGCCTCCATTCCCACCACCACTCAACTCTCCAACCCGAGGTTCACGCTCTCTACGCAGTTGAGTCCCAGGTTGAAGCCGGCGCGGCAGCCGCACGGGAAGGTGATGACGAATTCGCCGGCGTGCTGCACGAGGACATTGAACTTGAGCGGGGTGGATGCGTGGGAGAGGGTTTTGGGGGACGTGAGGTAGGCTTTGTGTTGGAGACATTGGGGGTAGGATGTGGTTGAGCCGGGGAAGAAGCTGGACATGAAGGACTCAAGGGTGGGCGCGCGGGATTGGGGATGGCGTACCAGCTGCAATGATAATGTTAGCATGAATACATGGGATGGCGTGGTTCACGCACTGCTTGAGAGCACCGAAGTGGATGGAGTGGATGGAGAAGAGGTCCACGTCTTCTACCTGGGATGCGAAGGTGGCGCGCCACATCCCGACGTAGAGGTAGGGCGTGTTAACACCTGCGACTTGGGTGTTTGGAGGTAACAGGCGCGAGAGGGCGGACGGGAGGGAGGCGACGTTCTTACGGAGGGCGTGAAGAGTAAGCTTGCAAGATGATAGTTCAAGTACATACCGTATATAGTGGAATGAGCACACACCTTTCATATGAGCCCCATACCACTCGAGCAGCTCTTCCAGTGCATTTTGTCTAGGGTCCTACAGAACTCGGTCGTTTAGTCGGAGATCGAGGCAGGCGGGAACCAATCGCGGTGGGGTTGGAACGTGGAGAGGAAGGCGGCATCGAGGGCTTCGCAGCACTTTTAGGTATTCTGCGTGTTTGGCATCGGCGGATTATTCGGTGATTTGGGATTGATGTGCGCGGTGGGGAGGCGGGGTGGATGGCGAGAAGGGAGGGTCGACGAAGTGCGAACGCGGCATGGAAGAAATGAGAGTGTTGCCGCTTTCGTCTTGTTCGTCACTCGATGTGCCTCGTTCTTGCCGTTGGTCCTGCTCTTGCCCTCGCTCCAGTCTTCCTCGTATCTTGCCTCTTCAGCGCCCCGAAAGATCATTCAAGCAAGGCGAGAGATCCAGAAATGGTATATAAGCTGTAGACCGTTGTAAGTATGATCGTTCTCGTTGATATGGAGACGGAGGACACGTACTGTACGGCGTGCCGCAGTGAATGTACGCGCTCCACGTGAAAGTGACGCAGAGAGCTCGGAGCATAGTAGAACGGGCAGCCTTGATGTCTGAGTGGAGAAGCCGATTCGCGGGGTTGCGAGAGATCCTGCTTCGGCTTCTTCGAGGCAGGACGGCTGAGCACATCTCAAGATCTCAAGATCAAGTCGCGATGCTGCAGCCTTCTGTTGATTGAAGATCGCCGGATTGATAGTGAGCTACAATTACGACGATAGCTGCACACGTACCTTGTAGATTAACTCGTAGCTATCCTTTCGTTAATAGAGTCTGTCTTCCCATCCGCGGCGTCCTGATGACAGTGATGCTACACCTGCTACCGATCGCGAGACTTGAGCTTGATGTAGTCGAATAGCATTGGTGACATATATGTAGGAGAGTAACGCGGTTGAGATATGTGGATAGCTGGAGGAGGAGCGGACGGCTGTGCTCGTTGGGCTGGTCGTCCACGAAGACAGCGTGATAGGCGCTCGTTCTATGTCGTCATCGAATGGAATTCGCCGCGGTTTGCTCTTCTCCGCGATATCGCGGATACTAGCATTCTAGATATTCACGTATTTTTTTTTACTTACCATTGGAAATTAAGTATGATATTTAGTGAGACTCAGTGGGATAGCTGAACAACTCGTGGTCGAAAGATCAAGATCCTCCGAGTCAGCAATCCTCGGTCAGAACGACATATAATTGCCAGGTATGATTGTTACTATGTACGGGTTCATATTTGGTGACATATTTATTTATTGAAAATATTTTACAGCCCGTCAGCGAGGGTTTCAGTCATTTGGTGACTCTAGGAAATGTTACTCTAATATACTCTTGCTCTCGAGACGATTTCTTGGAGTCATGACGCTCACTATATTGAGTATCCCATCTGACATTGATGATAATCCGCAAACAACCTAGGCAATATACCCCGTACGACTACTAGTCGTCTTTTGAGCACGCTGGTGTCGTCGACAGGATCTTCCGCGCAATTGAGAACCGTCGCCGCGGATGTCTGAAGCTGCCTCTCATGCTCTGAGATCCTTACAATCGACATATGAAATCACTGAAATATTTACAAGATTCGATCAGTGAGTAATAATCGTTATTAATAGGTTCGATTTGACAGCTTTTCCACTCTGTTCAACGAGCATTCACTGTCTCGATGTTGCCATGATATCTCCGAGGCTCCTAATACCGCTGTGCACTCAGAAATCTCACTTTTAACGATGACAGAATATTCCAGAGTCTAATGCGGAGATCCTCGACTGTCGAGCCGTGTGTACGAGTCCTAACGGAACGGCACCGATAGAAATATTCAAGGAGATAAGTGCGAGAGTTAAGCCCAGGAACGAACACCGATTTGCCACGAGCGAAATGCTACGAGGTATTCAACTAGTGTAAAATAAATAATTAGTAACTTAAAAAATAGGGAAGTAGCCACACACCAGCTGCACTTGAGCGGGAACTAAATTAGACGTACGAGCCTGAAATGAAATATATTCATCACACATTACCTACAGAGAGATTACGAGAAATGCGACATACCTTTAACGAGTCCAAAGACGTGTGCCTTCTCTGATGGCCTTGGAGTAAATAAACGGGAATTAGGCCCTCCAGCCAATTATTAACGAAGCCAACTGTATTGAACGTCGTCGAAACCCGACCTATGAGGTGTTTAATTAGTAGCCAAATCGAAGAAAATAATGAGTTGTCATAATTATTCGATTGTCCAGGACCGTCCTATGTATTCGATTAATAATATATTATCTAAGCAAACGTAAGGAGGAGTGATGGAAAAATAACTCAAGGGACGAGACTCAGTCCAACGTCATATGAATAAATAAATTTAAAGGTAAGGGAATGCTCACCTTCAACAATACGTTTACTCCCCGTCATACCGCGCGACATACCCGGACGATGTTCGCCCACTCGAACTCCCTCTTCACGCCGCAGCCGTCCTAGATCAACGGTAGAGGGAGTGAAGTTTACCTGTGGAAGTTTATCATACGCATTCAATTTAAATGCAGGGCAGGTTGGAGAAGAAAGGCGATGGAGGTGGGCTGGGTTGGATTGGTAGACAGAATATCGAGAAGGAAAGACGGACTGAGTTGAAGGACGGCATCCGGCGACGAGAAATAAAAATTGAGAGACGAAACGAAGAAACGTACCTCCACCAACGTAACCTCAAAACATACGAGTATTTGACCGCATCCTGCTTCCGTCCCGTATTTATTCTGTCGAAGTCTCATAGGAGCTCGAGTTACGAGACACTTTATTGTGAGATATGGGAATTGGTAAATAAAATAACGAAGACACGTAATATACGTTATTATGGGTGCGATAAGGTGAGAACGAGGAAGGAAGACGCACCGGATTACTTATGTTGGGTACCATTGTAATCCACGACATGGTTCCGAATACTGTATTTACATACTGTCCCCCTCGTTGTCCATCCCCGCACCTCTTGTATTTAAATGGTCCATATTCTTGATAATAATATATGGAATGTCTTCATCCTCAAACGTCCCACACAACGCGTAGAAGGCCTTGCTGAATTTGCATGTCGTACAGTTGATCACCACGCTGCGAGTTCGAGATGGGATAGGACTATACATAGGTTTCCTAGATAAGAGGAAGAAAACGATTTAGTATCATGATGATGATAAGAATGATTAGAAATGGAAGGAACATATGAACTTGAACCGATCCTCTTTGCACCCCATCCCATCCCATCCTTCCAACTCAACTAACACCTCCACATGTGGATCAGAAAGGTAACCAACGTCCATAACCCATGCGCTGTACATGCTCTATGTGCTGCGGAATATGTAGCAATGCTGGATTCAGGAATAATAATAATAAGAGTTGGGAAGTGAAGGTCGTGTACTAGCATAAGATGGCATGGAAAGGGAAAGGAAAGCAGGGAGAATGGATGGACTTTTACGAGCGTCATTGCGGGTTGCGAAGATGATAAGAAAGTGGAGTAATTGCTCAGGAGTATGATCAGCGGGTTTGTGGTGCGGAAGCTTGGGTGGAAGCTGGGAGGGATGGCGGGCGAAACCATATGACCGGGAATGGATTGGAAGTTTCTGGAGCGGTTGGATGTTGAGGATGAGGTGAGTATTAATGACGAGGCTAGATGCGGTTCAGGATTGAGATATTTGTGTCTTGTGTTTGACGATTGAGAATCCGATTGTTGTTAATGTTACAACCTTTAATTCACTTCGCCCGTTTCTTGTTTCTCGTCTCCCTAACCGACTTCGCCAAAGCAATATACACGTCATTAGCAAGTCGACATCCCTTCACTATCAAGATTTGTTCAAACCGACTCCCTGACGCAGAAACAACACGTCTACGCTAATGTAGCCCGAGCTTAAAACCGGCGAGACAACTCTAGGATGTGATAAGTATTGTTTGTAGGATTGTGAGTCAAATAAGAAGAACTTTAGCCAGGTGAGGACGCGTACTTGTTGCTTGGAGTGATGTACGGGCTGGAAGTGGAGGTGATGCACAGGTCTCGAAGTATGGCAGGACAGGCGGCCTTGATATCTGAGCGGAGAAGACAATAGGTAATTTGTCAGGGATCGACGAAAGTCGCTGCTTCGGTTTCTTCTGAGATCAAGACAGGACAGCTCGGGCTGTGAGGTTGCAGCCTTCTGTAAATTAAACATGGCGACATCGATAATTAGCTAAAGTGAAAGCGATAGTAACTGTACACGTACCTTGTAAATCAGCTCGTAGCCATCCTTTCATTCACAGAGTCCGTCTTCTCATCTATGGCTTCCTGCGATTCCAGTGCTTGAGCTAGTCATGACGAGAATCTTGCTGCATTGATGATCAAATAGGATTGAAAATAAATATGTGTGAGTAATAAAACGATGTGGTTGAGATGATAGGTGGTCGTCGAGGAAGACGCATGATAGGCGCCCGCTCTGTTTTGTCATCGACACATCTCGCAGCGACTTGCTCTCCACGCTTTGCGATTATTTTTTCCTACGACTCTCGAATATTGTTTCATTCAATTGTTTACTACACTCAATATGTCATAGTTAGCACATAAGAACGTAAATAAGTATAGCGAAGTAAGCGATTTTGTGCGATGTACTCGGACAAAATTCTTGTCGAACCATCGAAGAGCGAGAGAGATATTACCGTACTCAAAAAACAACTGTGCATGCACAGGACCGAAGTTGACACTCGAGCCTGAAATAAGTCAGTACAGGCTTCCATAGCAATTACGCGATATATTCTCTACCGTTATGACTAAATGAGTGGAAAATCAGAGCCCGCGGCATATTAACATGGTCGAAAAGGGACATGAAGATGTAATCATTCCTGCAGTGTGACTAAGTAGGCATAACCCAATCGAAGATCAAATTGCAACGATAATAATGATTGTCCCATTCATTCAAAATAATACATGTAAATATGATAGCGAAGAATAATGAGAAATAGGAAAATATTTACAGTACATCGATTGTGCCCGCCACAACTGCACATTCTGTCCTCCTATTCAATGCAGTTAGTAACCCTCCGCCTCGCTATCTACTTGTAAAGCCCAATCAACGAAGTCAGCAAATCCCAGATCCCAACGGTTTCGCATCTTCGTCACCACGCCGAGTCCTGATTATACTTATATGAACTAGACCCGTCCGTCGACTTCAACACTTGAGTATCATCCTGTCGTCATTGCAGTCGCAGTCATGACCATTGCTGGATTCTTTGTCATCTGAGGACGTGCGAGTGCAATATGTGCAATAAGTGACATCCTCAGCCCAGCAGAAGTTGACCTTGATGCTGTCGTTAGAGCCTCATCCTGTCACAGTAGCAGCGACACAGGTGTTTGCTCCTTCCCTTCACAGCCTTCCCACCGCTACTCTTCTTCCCAACTCAACTCAACACCACCTACCTTACCATCAATCCCATTACTCATTCCAGCCAAATCCGCACTATGCTTGCAAATCATCCTAAAGTTACATATCCATCTTCCTTCCGTCCAGCTCTCATTGCTGACATGAACATTGAGGGCAGATATACCATATGTGTACCCCTTGCAAGGATGGAAACCAAGCTCAATAGATGGGACATGCTAGGCAATGTTGGACAATGATAGGTGATACAAGCTGGGTCCTACGCATCCGCTCCGGGGAGAGAGAACTATGGGTAAAAACGGAGTCTGAGATTTTTGCTCCGGTGTAAATTAAATATCTACGAAAAAATGTCCAGTTTAGGCAATTTGCCTTGCTTTATTCCGGACAGGTCAAAATTTCGCTGGTCTGTTCCTTCGACTCTATATACCCTTGAACTATGTTAGTTGAGCCATGAGCTGGTGGGACCGATGCAGGAGGTGACTGTGATACTTGAAAAAAAAAATCAAGAATCCTTCTTGTCAGTCAAAAATTCAATTAAATGCTCAAACTCCAGAATCATGTGAGCATCAGCTGGTTGAGGCAAAGGTGACCTACGGGATTCATAAGTTGTCCTGCCAAGGTCATGACTGTGATTTTTGAAATAATTATTCAAGAATCCTGTCTAGGAGTCATAAATTCAAGAATCATATTGGATTAAGGTCTATTTAGACATTGCACTTATGTATATTTATGGTTTAGGTAATAATCCTAGTCATAGCATAATATACATGACTCATAGAAAAATTGTAGTGTTGGGTATATAAGAAACAATGAAAAGCCTATCTATCGAAGGTGCGAGACCCAAATTTGTGTGATTTCCTAATCGGGCTGAGTTCATAGAAATTAGAAGCTACAACTAATGTGGGGCAGTAATGTGGGTTGCAGTGGTAGGATGCAGATGTTGATGTTGAAGCACTGCACAAAACTTGACCAGTGCAATACAGGTAATATTGCTCAAGTAGGCATACAGTGTTTATCATGTCATTGTGTTTGTAGGTTGCATAGCCATTGTCACTAAGTTGTGTGGAAACAGCTGTGTCTTTGATAGGTCTTCTCATTGTTTGGACTTGAACTTGCTGCGTAAGCCCTTTATGCATCATGTGTTCATCTTTAGATAGATTAGGATGTATATATCTGGATAAGGACAAGTATGGTTAGCATTATAATCACAATAAGAATATAGAGAGAGAACGACATACAAACTTGGACAGATCTTCAACATGATGCTATATACACCTCATATGATCCTCTCCATCCTTGTTTGCATCACCCATCAACCAAGCTTTTGAGAATAATGTACACAGCATCTTTATACATTCTCAATACTCCTTTAATAGCTGGCAGTGAAACTACAGCTGATCCAAGTAGCAATGTGGAGTTGTGGATGCATAGAAGGCAGTGTAGGAAGATTGAGGTTACTGATAGCATGTGCAAGCTTCTCTCCTAGTGTTCTCATTGTTGTTGTTGTGTTGTTGTCCTTGCTGTGTGGGAAGAGGAAGATAAGTTGAAAGCAGATCAAATGGGACAAGGTAGTGATTTGATTGGGTGACATTGGTGTTGGAAGGGCATTGTGAGTTTGTGTGGGGACTGTTAATGTTTTGGTTGAAGACCTGGCTTGATAACAGCTGTGAATGTAGTTATGATGTTGTGACCTTATGAGCCTCAGC
>KN837128.1:577443-587825 GCA_000827215.1 Sphaerobolus stellatus SS14 | reverse complement strand
TGTCCTTGCTCTCAGGATCAATCTTTCCACTCTTGAAGAGGAATTCAATGACCTCTGTCTGGCCCCTCTCAGCAGCATATGAAAATGGTGTTCGCCCATAATTGTCCTTGATATCAGGATCAATTTTTCCACTCTTAAAGAGGAATTCAACCACCTCTATCTGGTCCTCCTGAGCAGCAAATGAAAATGGAGTTCGCCCATAATTGTCCTTGCTCTCAGGATCAATCTTTCCACTCTTGAAGAGAAGTTCAACCACCTCTGTCAGGCCCTGTGCAGCAGCATATGAAAATGGTGTTCGTCCTCTGGTATCCTTGTTATCCATGTGACTGTTAAGCTCAGTATAGTCTTGTAATTTCTCTTGATTTAAGATTGCCTTTATGACCTTGTTCAATCCTAGAGAAACACAGACATTTAAAGGTGTTAGAAGTGGCCATTCCCTGAATGCCCATCTAATCTCATAATATGCTAATTTGTGACATGTTTCCCATGGAATAGCTTGATTCAGGAATTGGTGAACTATAATCTCCAGTTTTTGACTGTTCAAAAGCTGACAGCATTGATAGATAATTTCTTCCTCCTCAGTATGTGATGTATGCCACCACCATCCATTGCTGGCATAATTCACAAATGAAAGCTGTGATACATCCTCTTCACATGGGATGGTATCAAAGAAGGACAAACAAACTGCTGCCAAGCTGGCTTCTGAGAGAAATGGTGATTTCCCAATATATTGCTTGAGAAAATCATAGGCAGTTTCATCTAGAATATATGAGTGGCTATTCAGTTAGTCCTTATAACCACCACTCACGAATAAGGCTAACAGTCCTTGATCTTCCAACTATCACAAGACCCTGGCACAGACCAACAATTTGATCTTCCTCAAGGAAGTCTGAAGGGTCTATAGCTTTCCCAGCCATCAATTGTAGGGCACTTTGAAACTCTTCAAGTGTGAGAGGACGATAAGATAGAAGGATCCAAGCCAATATCCTGTAGAAAATAGTACTCCTCTCTGGATCATAATGTCCAATTCTCTTTATAATATCTAGATAAGTATCATTAAAATTCTTGTGGAGGCCTTCTAGAGTGGTTATAATGTCTGAAGGTGTTCCATGTTTTGCCTTCTGCTGAATTGTAACCATATGAAGTTTAGCCAGGAGAAAGCTGCCAAAACTATCAAACAGGGAGGATAATAGATATATAAACACTCACATCTGTGAAGGTTTTTGCTGTACTCTAGCAATGATTTTACCCTTAAATTCTGATGACTTCTTATTCAATCTAGGGAACCTTTGAATTTGGGACTCAATAAAAGCTTGGATATCAACAGGGTCTCCCACAATGTCCACTATTGATTCTGTCACAATGCTAGTGATATGAGGACGAGATGTAATCATAACATGTGTCTCCTTTCCTTGGATTAACTCTCCAAAGAATTTCACCAGATCATATTGAACATTTTCATCCAATATTTCATCAAAGGCATCAATGACAATAAATGCCTTGGAGTGTTGAGACAGCTCTTTGGAGATGGTAGTCTGGAGCTCCTTCATGTCAAATATTCTTGCCATTGACTTTGCCTCCCTGATTAAGTGTATACTCTCTGCAACAAAAGGATACAGCAGTAATTGTTTCAGCAGAGCCTTTAAATATTCTTGAGTGGAAAGTTGGCTCATGTGATTGCAGTAGACAAATAGCACAGGAACAGTGGAGTTCTGTTCCTTGAGGGTCTTGATAACCAATGAACTAAATAAAGTTAGCATCCAAAATGAGAATAGTTGAACATAGACTCACGAAATCATTGTTTTCCCGACACCGGCTGAAACAAAGCCAAGAATATAAGCATGAAACAACTTCTGTTAAAATCAACTTACGATCACCACGGCACCAAAGTAAATCGGACTCTCCCTTTATCCATCCATCCATCTCGGGAATGGCTAAGATTGCAGTCCCCGTTCCTTCAGTATGAGCGTTGAGGTTGTCCTCTAATACCTGACTGAAATCAAGTGATGAAAGCCATGCCGCTAGGTCTTGTTGTTCATGAACTACGCACTGCCATCAACGCTGGGAGGCATTAAATGAGAGAGAATAACAATCCATACCATCCAGAGAGGACTTTATGTATGAAATATCCTGATTTGCTTTCTTCGTACCGCTGTGAAGTTCTGTCGGAAATGGTGAATCGGAGTGTATCAAATCTACTGCGATAAACCTACCTTGGTAATTAATAATATCTGTCAACTTCGACATAACATTATCCATCGTGCCTTTCACTGAGTGTACGTCCTCGTGAATACGTTCAATCATCTCGCTAATGGGAAATATAGTCCAGCTTTTGCACTTTTTGATGACCAGCAGAAAGTTCGGACATACCTAATCCCCACGTTGATTGCAATATGGACCCAAGAGGCCAATTTCTCAAGCTTCTCGATCTTGTCTATGATATCGCCCTCATCAAATGGCCATAGGAGTTTCCGCCCTTTCTTCTCCGCCTTTGTAAGTTTCTTCTCAATCTCACCAAGGATATCTCGGTAAATTCCGAATATCTTCTGAAGTTCCTCTATCTTCTTGGGTGACACAGCAGCGGTACCCTCGAGTGCAGGCTGGAGACGGCTCTCGAGCAGTGGGAGTAGAGATTCAAGAACTGTAAGTCCGTCCCGGAGACGGTTTCGGTGCTCCTTTCCACCTTTAACATTGTCAATATACCCCTTGATCATTGTTGCGAGACCAATAGCGCTGGCAATAGTGCCGAAGATATCCATGAGATTTGGTTGAGTCTTGGAGGTTTGAGTGTTTGAGGTGTGAGGAGGACAGACAAAGCCTGGTGGACACCGTGGGAGCACTTCGACGTTGATGCTGTTCTCAGTGCCACGCTGTACAGATAGATGCATAGCTCATCTGACCTGCCACTTTGTCCTAAACTTAGGTCCTTGTCTCGCTATTCTGGTTTGGGTATTATAATATGGGCGGGAATCAGGCTCAGATGCGTTGCTGTTGCGGTCAACCTAACGAGGCATGTTATAGCCCTTTTGTGAAAGGATAACGACAAGCTAACGAAGCTCATCCACTCAGAAATTCTTCAGAAACTCATCCGAGTCGCATTGACTCGAGGACTACCGAGAGATATTGTTGAGCAGTTGGAGAACATCTTGATGCAGATGGCTCGTATACCCTGCCGATTGAGGACGGCCTTTAGGTCTAGTAGAAATATCTAGTGGGACCATCTCATTTATTTGGTTTTATTTATTGAACTTCACTGGTGCATTACATGATTGAAACATCCCTATTACTTGGAACACCTATAATAGGAGAACGTTGTCGCCACTTAACAATCAACATCGGAAATGAGACGTCTGATCTTCATTCCTTTGAGAATATTATTATACATACAGACTATTAAAGATGCTCTACAAGATCACGTCGAAACAATCCAAAGTCCTTATATAACTAGCAAACATGCTTTCAGAATCTTGTCATGAGGTGAAAGCGGCCCTTAGGCGGGATGAAGTGCCCTTGAGAGTTTCGCGACTGGGATGCGATGTAAATTTACTGCGAGACATTGTCAGGAAGTCGCCGGGTGGCCTGAGTACTAACAATAATGATGTCAACACCGGAGGGGCACAATCCGCAATGCTTCTGTCGACTGCCCTATCCCCTCCTGGCAATGAGCTGAAAATGCTACCTCTGGTAACTTTGCAATTCTACGAGGGGAAGAGATGGTATTTCTTTGATGGCATGGGGCCGAGTTGGAGACTGAGTGTCTTCTTTAAATGAGGAAGGTACTAGCCCACCAGTGCTGGCATACTCATCACCCTTAACAAATTCCTTTCCCGAAATGTCGACGTCTGGGTTCCTTGAAAATTCCATTTCACCGACTACGTTTCCTTTTGTGATAGGGGCTTCTGTAATACTGTATTGACTGGGTGCAGCTGAACTGGTAAGTGTGGCCGTGTAAACTGGATGATACGGTGTAGGGGACCCGGGAATCCTCGAATGATCAACAGATGGGATGGAAATCGATCCTACTTGTGTGCCCTGGTGAGTTGGGTTGAAGGCATACGATTTCTTCGTCTTTACTGAGGCTGGACGGGACCGGCTATTTCGCCTCCAAACCTGTCATGGTGGCATGCGAAACTTTGGGTTTGATGGAGGGAGTACGGGACCCGGTATACAATGTTGCCGGTGGCAAGCTACCTTCTGCCAGTGGAGCTCCTTCGACCGAGATATCCACAGATTCGAAGTCTTCCTTGTCGTTTTGAGTACCAATATTGGGCCCAAGGAACGACTGAGAACGTGAAGGTGCGGCGGCTCTCCGGGACATCGTGTGGCTCTCTGGAGCAGAATCGCCACATCAGTAAAGCGTGCAACGCGCACTAAACTCCGCATAGTGCTAGGTAGCACTAGGTAGGAATAGGCAATGGCGGATTTGCTAATCGAAGCTAGGAGTCGGTATAGAGAATACATAGCCCTACATACCACTGCCTATCACTCCTAGCACAGGCGCTAAAATGGATCCTGTGTCAACTTTCCTGATGCACTCAACGTGGTGTGTATATCGCCATTTCCTTCTTCTGACTTCGGGGTGTCTGGCGGATGATTTTGTTCCGCTGGATATATATCAATTATTTTACCATATGGATGCCCGCTCTCCGCCTATTTGCGTAAAAGGTATGAGCCGGTACGTGCGGTAAGGAGTATTCTGAAATTTTTGGGAAACGTTGAAACCGTTTCGGTACTGCAGAAGCTATCCAGAACGGCCTCTCCTCCCTCCTCCTTATCTAGCTCGTCCAGGCCATCGACGACGATGAGAACGAGTCCCAGGCTGGAAGTATTGGTGACAGTCTCGAGGATATATTTGATCTGGTCTCAAGGATTGATTATTTGAATGCGATTCGTAGAATCGGCGACAATTCCGCTCAAGGCCCTCTTTACTAAGGGATCATGATCTGCGAGGTCTGGTGCAAGTGTTGGGAGCAAATGTTTAGGGGGGCTGCTCCTCGCCTTTCTACCTCTACTGTAAATTAAAGAAGAACCCAAGCATTTTAGGGATGCAGAAAGGCTCGCCACAGTATTAGCAATCCTCGTCTTTCCTGTCCCGCTGGGACCCCTCAGGATACACGACTGGGGTTATTCAGTCGACTCGGATGATGCCGTATCCATAACCCAGTCATAAATCCGACTCAATGTAGAGATGCATGTCTTCGGATGACATTGTTGACTGCCGTTGAACCTGCCGCCCGGGGCATAAGGCAATTGGTTGAAATGGATGTCAATATCTAAAACGGCGGATCAATAAGGGGGATCACTTTGAGAGGCAGTAAGGAATTACGAATATATTCCACTTCACGGGCGATAGTTAGCACAGCCTCTTAAGTATGGAGTAAAATGCGTTGGATATCTATTAACGGAGCAGGCGACCAGTATGGATGAAGCTGCAAACCCTAAATCGCACCGGCTATTGAGTCTGATGCGTCTTGTTCAAACAGTTCTCGCAATTTTGCGAGTTTGGTTTGACATGCATTCACTGCATCATCAACTCCATGTACAAGTGCATTCGCCATGCGAAAAACTACTTTGTATCGTATGAGAAGGCTATCGAAACAACGGGCAAAAGCAAAATTCACATACCAAAGTTTGATTCTTTGGAATACCGTTTGATAAAAAATCCGCATTCACATATTTGCTAGCAGATACGTTCGAAAAGATGAAGTTCCACATCATCTAAGGTACTGAGATTTTGTTTGTCGAGGAATTATACAATGTCATTCAGATGCAGCCATATTCTCGTATACTTCTATCACGATCCAATCGAGCTCGCCATAGCTGAAATATGAATGTCAGAAGAAATTTAAAACAATAAACATTTCCTACGTTGATGGATACACAGAAAATGTTGGTCACTATCTGAGCGTAGGGATGAATCTAAGAAAGATGTAAGTCTGGACATAGTTTCGAAAAGGGAGGAATATAGTACCATTGCTACACTAGCAACAATATTTGCGATCGCCGCTAGCCTGGAAGCAAACTTCACTGGATCGTCGCATGGATCGGGAGGTAAATCTTCGGCTTTCCGGGATGGCTTCGTGTTGTTATCAGAATGCGAGACCTGCGCTGGGACTCCATCTCCACTTGCATCTTTTACATCTTGCCCTGTGGCTTCGGACTTATCCACATCAGATGTCTGTGCTTGCACAATCTCTGCGCCAGCAACAAAACGCATTCTGATTCGGGCTTCACCAGTACCCTCGCTAGATGTTGTTTTAAGCGATAAAGTGGTGAAATGCAACGAAACAGCTATAAGATGTCCTCAGTCCATTGCAATAAGCAAAGATGTTATAATGAAACAATAATGAGACACCACTACTCACAATATAGGTTTGGCACCGATGTTCAAAATAAAGTATGCATATATAACAGGCGGACTACTTCGAAAGTCCTAAATGATATGCGCAGGAGAGATAAGTATAAGGAGATTGATCAAAGGCAGCTATGAGCAACTTTCAAAATGGGGATAGGGCATCGTCTTGCGGAGGCGAAATATCGCGAATTCCCCGTCTACATTGCAAAAAGAATATAAATAAGCATTCAAAATAAAAAGTAAACGGAAGGATAATAAGTAAAGGCAATAGTGATAATAAAACACCTACTTGAAGATAGCTGCAAAGAAATTTGAAGTCGACGTTCAACCCTGTCAATGAAATATATTCAGTACATAGTTCTGCACAGCAATTACGAGAGATATAACACACCTGCAACGCGTTCAAGTTCGAATACGTAATTCTTATCTCTGGCGAGAATGAATATCAGCAGAACAGTCCCCTAAAACGCAGCCGAAGTCAAAGTCATCCAGCTGAGAGTCGAAAAACGAAAACGACGATGGTGATAAATCATATTGTATGCTGCGATTCCCGTGCATTCGAAACGAAATATTAATACATTATGCTGCCTGAGTAGCGTGTAGCGTGTAATGCGAAAACGAAGAGGAATAATGAGGAATAAGAAATGTGAAGAAAAAGAAAGAAAGAAAAGTATTACTGTACAATACATCCGCATCCGAGTCGTGTCTTTAGATTGGCATGTCCAATTGGACAGACAGTCTACCATCTGCAACCATCCACCTTCGACTGTGCTCGTGCTCGTGCTCGACATCCAACGCCGACGCTGCCAGTTGGATACGCTATATCCCAAGCATCCCAACAAATCCAACATAACATCCCAACGACCTCTCATCCTGCATCATCGTACCCTCCACACATCAAAGGAACGTCGACCCCCTACATCTCTCAACGTCTCAAACATATCGATACCGCTACCCATAAATCAATCACGTCCTACTGCCCTCACCCCAAGCCCACCCATCTGCGCAACCGTCCTCGGCGCAAGCGCTAAGAACGGCTGTTGTGCTCCGTTATGGCCTGGCACAGACGTCGGCATTTGCATTTGCATCTGACCTTGGAATTGCGTCTGCGGTTGCGGTTGAGGATGCGTCTGCGATTGGGATTGATTTTGAGTAAGCGCTTGGGACTGGGAGTGTGATTGTGCTTGGGATTGTGCATGGGATTGGACTTGATCCTGAGGATTCGATTGTGCTTGGACTTGAGGATGCGCTTGAGGAGGAGGCGGCGGATAATACCCACCATGAGGATAATGTTGCGTGTCTTGACCGGGTGTCGTAGACGCAGGAGACTCAGGGTACGCGTATTGCGCCGTTGGCATCGACGTCGACGTCGAAGCAGCGTTGACGTTCGAAGGATTGGAATGGTTGGACGATGCATACGCCGCGTAATGTGCTGCGTATGCTTGCCGTTGCTGTTGGGCTTGAGCTTGTATCGCCGCATTCGACCCTTGACCATGACCTTGCGTCTGACTCTGCGAATGTCGAACCCTGACATTCCGCCGCCGCTTGTTGAGCCTGACCCTGCCCCTGATTCATCGTCGCATTCGTCCCTTGCACAGGCGCTCCATACGCAGCATACGGGTAATACCCCGTATGATACGGCATATACGGGTGGCCTGTGTGCGTCGTCGCGATCGGCGTTGGGGGCGGGGCTTACTTCGTCTACGAAGGAGGGGCGCGCGTGATAGATGCTTTCAATTTCGTCCCGTTCTTTGCATTTGACTTTGCTGCGTTGTATGACTTCACCGTACCACTGGAACTTGATCCGGACGTAGCGGCTGTGGTAGAAGTAGTGGTAGCGGTAGAAGGCGCAGGACGTATATTCCATCCTTTCGTATTCTTCCCGCCGCCATTCGTCCCGCCATTCCCATTCCCACCCGACGTTCCATTAACCGCACCAACCGCCATCCCACTTTCCGCTGCCGCCGTCCTACTACCCCCCAACTCAACCCGAAAGCTCCCCATCCCCTCATACTTTGCCACGTTCGACCCCGCCATCGACCCCAACGGCTGGTGTCCAGTTGGGAATAGTGCGAGCGTTGAGAGCGGTGTTGGGGCTGGCGCTGGGTGGGATTCGTTGGTGTTTTTGTTAGGGCGGTGGATGTCGTTGTGGTGGATGCGGTGGGTTGCGTGGGTTGCATGGCAGTTGTGGTGGTGAATGTGGATGTGGAAGGGAGGGATGTCACGTCATATAGAACTTGACCGTATGAGTAGTACGAATAGTAATGTTGATACGTGTAGGGCGCCGTCGTCGGTTGCATTGTGGATCGTTCCCGCAGCCTGAGTCGTCGTCATCATCGGTGCAGCCTGCGTTGTCGATTGAGCTTGAGCTTGATGCTGATACTGCCTGATTCAACGATGCTGATGATGTTGACGCGGATGCTGCAGCAGCAACACTCGCATAATCTGCCTGCACCTGCGTACGTGAATAAGCCGACTGGAGCTGTAGTTGTCCTCTTGGTGGTGATATCGTTCCCGTTTACGGCTGCATCGTTTGCATTTGCTGGTACGTCTGCTGTGTCTTCACAAACTCTAAAACAAAGAGCCAATCAATTAACATCATCTCAACAAAGTAAAGACTGAAGTCAAACTCACCCTCCAACCCCGGCTTCCTCACCACTGCCCCATCCTCGCCCGCACTTCCCCAGACAATATTCCACCATTTAGACTTCTTCACGCCGCCATCTCATATCACTTCGACGGTTGATTTGGGAATATTCACCTATAGAATAACGGATGTCAGTTTTCGCGTTCGATGTGATATGATAAACGGGATTGGAAACGGTGTGAAGGATGGAAGAATATAGGGTATAGGGAGAAACGAACGGACGAAGAACGAAGATAAAAAGGAAACGATACGCACAGCAACCAACGAAACCTCAAACACCCCCCCGCTCGTCCGGATCCTGCTCCCTTCATGCAGCGCGTGGAGATCCGCGCGGAGCTTCGTGTCGCGGGAGGCTTTCTTTGCTGTTAGTAGGGGCCAAGCGCGATCTTTGGGCGTTTGGATTTTGAGGTCATGCTGCATCGTTGATGTTGTGGAGGCGTCGGGATTCTTGCGTTTCTTGCTCGGCGATGTCGACTGTCTCTGCGTTTGTGGTTGCGATTGTGGTTGTAGTGGCATCGCGGCAACCCGCTCCCGCTCCTCCCTCTCTCCCAGCAACTTCCCCACATCAATCCACACGTGCGCCTTCCTCCCTATATCCACTCAGCCCTCCAATGCGAAGTTCGCGCTCTCTGTGCAGTTCAGGCCGAGGTTGAAGCCGGCGTGTAGCCCCTGGGAAAAGTGATGACGAATTCGCCGGCGTGTTGCACGAGGACGTTGGGTTTCGGTGGTGTTGAGGAATGGGGCTTGGGGAGGCGAGGTAGGCATTGTGACGGAGGAATTGGGGACAGGATGTGGTTGGTCCCGGGAAGGAGCTGGATATGATTCGAGGGTGAGCGCATGGAATTGGGGGATAGCGTAATCGCTGGATCGATAGTTGGCTAAAATAACGACGACGATAGCTTCATATATACTTTGTAAATCAACTCGCAGTCATCCTTTCCTCGATATAGTCCTTCTCATCCGCGGCTTCCTGTCATTGCGGTGACGCTAGGCTTGCTATTGATAGCGAGACTTGAACTTGATGTAGTTGAATAGCATTAGTAGTATGGGTAGGAGAGTAATACGCTTGAGATATATAGAGTAGCTTCAGGAGGATCGCTGTGCTGTTCGACGAAGACGGCGTGATAGACGCCCATTCTGTGTCGTCATCGAATGGGATTCGCCGCGGCTTGCTCGTCATCGAATGAGATTCGTCGCGACTTGCTCTATAGCTTAAGATGTCGGAACGACGGATCATGCACACCTAAGCGCCCGCTTACAAAGCGCTAGGGTTAGGGTTAAGGCAGCGAAATTTTCCGAATTACCCTAACCCCAAGTCAACTCTGGGGTTGCAGCCTGTAAATACTGAAGCAAATATTATTTTAAGAGATCAATTAAATA
>KN837128.1:551135-574773 GCA_000827215.1 Sphaerobolus stellatus SS14 | reverse complement strand
AGTTTGCCGAGCGCCCGTGTAAGCGCGCGCTAAGCGCTTATGTAAGCGGCCAAAATCTTCGAAGGTCAAAGAGAATAAATGCTCCAAACGGCTCAAAAAGAAGTTTTCAACCTTTACTTAATTTTTTTTTTTTTTTTGGAAATAAAAAATTTATTAAGACAATTAAAAAAAAAGTAAAACCGTAGAAAGTTGTCTAAACATACGCTTTAATATTCTACGGTTTTACTTTTTTTTTTTAATCTCTTGTCAGTGCAATAACGGCTGCACGCGGTGGACCTCTGGCCAGCGCTTAGGTGTGCATGATCCGCCGTTCCGACATCTTAGCCAAAAGTAGCCGTCAAAAATAGCTGCAGCCGATCCAATGGGTGGCTAGCCGGCCGTAGCCAGCCATGGGCAACACTATAGCCAACTTTTGTTGTGGACGCCACTTGTACTGTACCCATAATAAAGAAAAACTCCGCTTTAGTCCTGCCGTGTATCGGCCCCTGCTTTCATTTATGATCATAAGAATTGGAGACATACGAGGTGTTTTTGGTGATCAGAATGATTGGCCGGTTGGGAAGTTGAATTTACGATAGGGTTGAACTGTTTCTTGCAGTCTGACTGATAGCACCTCTAAGTCCTCCCAATTCTTCCAGCCAGCCTGTATTCTTCCGGTCGGAACGATTGGAATGTTGTAGCCAGTCAAACGTACTCGGGATGATAGACCACAGGCCGAGGGGATGATAGGGGAGCAGTAGAGCTCGGCAGCCGCAACCGCAGACTAAGCTGCTTGTCTGATCATCAGCATCCCTGTTCCCGCAAGCAACAGTCGAAGGCAGCGAAATAACATCAAGTACCACACCACTACTAGCATGGCCAATATTATTCGAACTGCAAAGTCTGGGAGCGACTGGACTGTAAACGAGCTTGATGCGTACAACATTACAATCGTCTCTCAGGACCTCGCAACATTCTTCGGTAGTGATGTGCTACCTCTTCCCGCTCATCACCCTGATCTCGTCGACAAAGTAACAGCCGATGAAATGGAGGATGAGGATTCCTACCAGGTCGCCCGCTACATGGATCTTGCCATGAATCCGATTCCCGGCGAAGAGTCTGCTGTTGACGATTTTGTGATGCAGCTTCTGCGTACGATCCGAGGTTATGCGGGGAGGGCGGTTGGCAGAGACTTGCGCAGTCGCAAAGATATCCCTTTCCTTATCTGCGGAGAGTGGAGACATGCCAAGATAGATGTATGTGTCATGGATAGGAACGAAATCTTGCTCCTTGTGCAGGAAGACAAACGCCACATGGAACTTGGGGATCCTCACTCCCAGCTCATTGCGGAGGCTATCGCAGCTGTTCAAAGCAACAATCGAGTGCGCGACCACCTCGGCTTAGACATCCTTGACTTCAAGGAGATGGCCGGGATCGTCATGATCGGCACTTCTCCGACATTCTTCAAGGTTCCTGTCACCCGCGACCTGATGCAAGCCGTCCAGAGGGGACAATACCCATCTACGCCCACTGTCGTTGCTATGCATCGGCCCATCCTTCCCAGACCTCTTCGCCGTCTCAGCGAGGGCATGCGACATCTTGATAACAGACGTGCCATAATCGCTTGTTTTGAGGCGTTTAAGCAATTCGTGAACTGATCAGTGAATTTCTCATTTTTTCAAATACTGTCGCGGAGTCAAACGCTGAACCACGGTTGCAGATGTCTAGCATTACCTTCCCGGCTACAGGCTCGTCTCTCTCGCTTGTAAAAATAGCCAAGTATTGTATGTAGATCTACCTCACACCTCTTTCCCTCCCATCTCCACTAGATAGCGGAACGATGGGTCCAGCACACCTAAGTGCCCAGAGATGGTGATCGCTATTACCTGACACAGGTACCAATGATAAAATGTAACGCCATGGAAATGTTTTGAATTATTATATCTACAATTATTTGGTTTCAGTTTTGAAAATATTTCTCGTGCATGAAGTTATTTCATGAAAAAAAGCTTTTATCCAAAAATGTTATAAATGACTTTTCCAGCCTCTGGAGCACAACTTTCTCCATAACCGTTGCAAGAACCCTAACCTGTGGATACTACTATTCTACATATTCACATCTCTTTACCTACGAGTTGAAGTAATTAACTCTAATATTCATTGAGACTCAGCTGGATAGCTGAACACCTCATGGTCGAAAGATCAAGATTCTCAGAGGCAGCAATCCTCAGTCAGAACAACGTCATATAATACAATTATTCGGCATGTTTTTTTCTATTATGTATGGGTTCATATCTAGTGACACATTGATTTATTGGAAATGTTTTACACCCAGTCAGCGAGGGTATCAGTCGTCCTTGTCGTTTGATGACTCTAGGAAATGTTACTCTAATATACTCTTGTTCGAGACTATTTCTTGGAGTCATGACACTCACTATATTAACTATCCCCTCTGACATTGATGATAATCCGCACACATGCCTTGGAGATACGCCTCGTATGACTATTAGTAGCCTTTCAAGTACACTGGTGTCGCCGACAGGATCTTCCGCACAATTGAGAACCGTCGTCCCGGAAGTCTGAAGCTGCCGCTCATGCTCTGAGATCCGTACTATCAACATATGAAATTACTGAAATATTTACAGGACTCGATCATTGAGTAATTATTATTATTATTAGGTTCGATTCGATAACTTTTCTACTTCGTTAACGAGATTTCGCTGTCTCGATGTTGTCTTTATATCGCCGCTCTAATACCGCTGTGCAATCAGAAATCTCACTCTTATCGATCACAGATGCTTCCAGAGTTCTAGGGCGAAAATCCTCGACTGTCGAGACGTGTACGAGTCCTAAACGGAACGGCACCCATGGAAATATTCAAGGAGATAAGTGTGAGAGCTAAGCTCAGAAAAGAACACCGATTCGTCATGAGCGAAATGCTACAAGGTATTCGACTAATGTAAAATAAATAACTAGTAATTTAATAAGGAAGTGCTCACAAAACAGCTGCGCTTGAATAGGAACTAAATTAGACGTTCCAGCCAGAAATGAAATATATTCAGCACACACTGCTTACAGAGAAACTACGAGATATACGAGAATGTGAGAACGAGGAAGGGGGGCGTACCGGATTACTCATGTTGTGTACCATGGATAATTCACGACATGGTTCCGAATACCGTGTTTACATACTGTCCGCCTTGTTGTCCATCCCCGCACCGTCTTGTATTTAACTAGTTCATGTTCTTGAGATCGATACACACAAGGACTCCATTCTCAAACGTCGCACACGATACAGAAGGGCTTGCTGAATTTGCATGTCATACAGTTGATCAGCACGCCGCGAGTTCAAGTTGGAATAGGACTATACGTAGCTTTCCTAGATAAGAGGAAGAAGACTGGGAAGCATTATGATATTGATAAAAATGATTAGAAATAGAAGGAACATACAAACTTGAACCAAGCCTCAATGATCCTGCCAGTGTTTGCACCCCATCCCATCCTCCCAACTCAACCAATAAGAAGCATATGAGCAGATCAGAATAATTCCAGAAGATGTCAAGAAAACAACTTTCTTGACAATTTATGGCACTTTAAGAGCCATGTCATGCAACAAGGAGACTGCAATGCTCCTTCCACACTTCAGTAGTTAATGACCGCTATATTTAGGTCATATATTGACCTATTTGTCCATGTATACTTGGATGACATATTCATATTCTCAAAAGTATTGAGGAACAGGAGGAACACTTCAAGAAGGTCTTTGTGACTCTTAGAGAATCTAAATTGTTTCTCTCACCAAGTAAAGCAGATCTTTACTCTGAGCATATGGAATGTCTAGGTCATATAATAGATGACAAGGGTATCCATGCAGACATGGATAAAATGAGAGTTGTCAGAGAATGGCATACTCCCAGGATGTATAAAGATGTACAAAGATTTTTGGGCCTAGTCCAGCATCTGGCACAATTTATGCCAGACATATCAGCATATACTATGCCACTTTTGGCTGCTGCCCAAAATAATATGAAATTACTATGGACACTCCTGTATGAGAAGTGCCTCCAGCAGATAAAACTGCTGGCATGTAGATACCTATATTAAAGCTGATTGATCCAGAATTGGATGAACCCATCTGGGTTATAACTGACAGATGTCAGTCAGGTGTTGGTGCAATGTATGGCCAAGGTAAAGATTGGGAGACTTGTCACCCAGCTGGTTTCCTATCTAGGAAATTCAATGCAGCACAGCATAATTATACTGTGCCTGAGCAAGAAACTCTTGCCACCATTGGGGCTCTTGCTGGATGGCAAGGTAATTGTTAAGCGAAAATTTGTCCTCATGACTGGCAATGCAGGGCTGTCATATTTTCAGGCTGCCTCACAACTTTCACCATGCCAAGTGTGGTGGATGCGGTTTTTGTCTCAATTTAACCACGAGACAATGCATGTTGCGGGCAAATGCAACAGGGTAGCAGACACATTGTCACACTACCACAAATTTGATCTGTTGACAGACAAATGTGACAAACATGACTTTGTCAACATGGATTGAAAACTCAATCCTGAGGGAGATACACTCCCAATAGAACAAGTTTGCACATATGCTGTGAGATGATCACAGCATCTACAAGAAATCCAGGAGGATTGAATCCTGGAAGCCAATGCAATGAACAAGAGTTCATCCATGCTGGAAGTGATTGTGCTTCGAGAACCAGAGGATGATGAAGATGTCCTTGCCATAACATCTGGAATTGATGGTGTGCCACTTAAAGTGTGGGTTGAGACAGATATCAACCTTAAGCAGGTATTTATACCTGCATATAACAACAATGCTCTCTGTATGAGAGTATTGAAAGCACATCCACACTTTGTGCTAAAGGATGAGCTCCTTTAGATTGAGAGCAGCCTTGGTCATTCAGTTGTATGTATTCTGAGGAACACTCTTTGGCAGGGGAGGAAGATCAGTGAAGTATTGATCAACCAAGCCCACTAGACTGTAGGACATTTTGGTCCTTTCAAAACCTTGAAATATATTCAGGGATCCTTCTGGTGGCCGTTAATGACAGCCAATGTAGAAGCTTTCTGCAATGCATGCAGAAACTGCCAGACAACCAAGTCTAGCAATCAGAAGCCCACTGGGCTTCTATACACCCTACCAATTTCTGAACAACCTTGGAAATCCATAGGTATAGATTTCATTGGACCACTACCCATGTCTAACAGGTATGACTATCTACTAGTCATAATAGATCATCTAACTTCTCAGACACATTTGGTCCCAACAAAGACCACTGTAATGGCCAAGGAGGTAGCATGGATCTACCTCCAAGAGGTAGTCCGCATACATGAACTACCCAAATCTACCATATCAGATAGAGATTCAAAGTTTACTTTGATATTCTGGAAGGAGTTACACTGACTCCTAGGCACTAATCTGTTAATGTCAACAGCATTTCACCCTCAAACTGATGATGCTACAGAACAAGCTAATCGTTCAATTGCTCAGATATTAAGAGCAGTTGTCAAAGATGACCAAAAGGACTGGGCTTAGAAATGCCCAATGGTTGAATTTGCCATTAACAGTAGCACTAGTGCTACTACTGGATTGCACCCTTTGAATTAATATATGGGTATATGCCCCATATCTCAGTTAATACGACTGAAATGTCAAAATATTGAGGCATCTGACATTTTGCTGAACAAGCAAAATGGAACCTTAGAGCAGCACATGATGCTATAATCAAGAAGTGTGTTGAACAGATGCACTTTGCCAATAGGCATAGGAGAGAGCCTCCTATATATAAGGTAGATGACCTCATCTACCTATCCATGGCAAACTTAAACATGCCTAAAGGACAAGTGTGAAAGCTTGTCCCCAAATATATAGGATCTTATAAGGTCTTCAGGGTAGACAGTAACAAGTCTACCATTAGTCTGGAGTTACCCCCAAAATTAATAGCATGTTGGACACACCCGATGCTCCATATGAAGTTGGTTTGTTCTCATGTTGAGAACAATGATGAATACTTCCCTAACAAGGAAGCTGACACCTTCTATGAACTAGGCATGAAGAACAAACAAGAATGGTTCATTGATGAAATAATTAGCCACTGAGACCAATCAAGAAATGATTGACTTCCAGGTCAAGTGGATGCTAGGTGATGTCACTTGGAAACCATTGCATGAATGCAACAAGCTAGAAGCACTCGAGAGATACTTTGAGCTACAAGGGATTAAAACCCCTAGGCATCTGCCTTGATGCCATTAATTAGTGTGTCACATTCACATGCTTTACATGTGACTATCAGCCAATAGGCTGAACTGAGGTGAGGTGCTGTGGCACCAGGCATCTGGCTAGCTTGCTGAGCATGGCAAGCCAATTAAAATATTCAAGCCCTGATACCTCAAGGCTTAAATCTGCAAGATGCCTACACATATTGATCCCTATCCATAACCATGGATAACGAGCAAACTGCTCATATGCAGGTGGACCCATCCACCATTACCATGAGTGCCATTCAGGCATTCAGCACTGACCCATCAACCAAATGGGTCATTGAATCTGCCCCCAGATTTGTTGCAATTAAGCACAAGATGGGTTGCTCCATCTGCAACATGTCTATGTCTCATTGTATGGCCACTAAAAGGTCAGATGAAATCTGACTCCAAGAGAAGGATATCAGCAATGCTGTTGCTAATGCCTGGCTAGAACTGGCCAGGTTCCAAGACAATTATTATTGTCTTCTTGAGGACTATAATGGCTTCAAAGAAACTCTGCAGTCAACTAAAAGGAAGGCTGAAGAACATAGAGTAAAGAATTCTGAGCTCTATGACCATGTAAGGGACCCTTATTTACACCCTTGTACAAGTCGCTTTAGACTTACTTGAGATGCATATATGTGTCTATTGTATATTTGTATATACTATGAATTGACTTCACACCAATTACTCTAAGCCCTTATGGACTCCTATGAACACATATATGTGTTCATGTATTTACATAATCTTATTATAAAAGTATATAATTACCTTATGTAATAACATAGTATATAGTTCTGGGTTGGTGACTAGCATTGATCAGTTAACCTTGTACTACCTAGTAGCTGAATACATAATGTAAAAAGTCTGCTAGTGCAAGGTGTGATATAACTAACCCACCAAAAAGACATAGTCTTTATACTTTTTTGACTTATACATCAAAAGCTATTCCCTATAAATATCTGGAACAAACATATTGTTCCAATGGCCCCTAAAAAGAAGACCAGTGACAAGGTCCCTACAGGGACCGATGATGCCATTGACAGCAGCAGCATTTCCAACATTGCAGGTGGGAATGATCCCACCCTAGATCCTGGCAAGGATCCTGGCCAGGTGGCATCAGCCTCCTCAGAGATGAATACAATTTGTCCTACAACATGGAGCACCTGTGTCAATGACCAGCTTGGCCAACCTGCAAACAAATGGGAATCGTCTGAGGATCCTACTCAGACCTCCAACCCTCACAGAGGAAGCAGAGACCTGCTCCTCCCTAAAACTTACTCAGATTACTCCGAGCCAAGTGAATAATCAGCCTTGGCTGATCCAGACCCCAAGGAATTGACACTTGGTGACCAAATCCAAGAAATGCTCAATACTATTAATGAGCACATGAATAAAGTAAAAACCATCCACAACAAGAGCCGTCAAGCAGCTCAATTATTGGTAAAAACCAATGAGAGCAATAGTGCCCTCAAGGTAGGGCTGATCACGGGTATTGTGCACCTGCAGGTTTTTACACCTGAACCTGCAGGTACCTGGTGCTTAAATACCCATAAGGGTGGAGGTATTGATCTTGCTAAATGAATACCTGTACAGGTATTTGTAAATATGTCAAAATTTGTGTTAATTCAATGCTGCAAGGGAAATACTTGCTAAACATGAGTCCAGGATAGCAAATAGGGACCCCCTCCTCCCTGTAGTAGTGGATATATATATGAAATCACCTAGATAACCCTCAGGTACCTGCAGCTAACCCACAGGTACCTGTGAGAAACCACCCATACAGGTAAGATAGCGGAAGGATAGCGTCGCTTAAGGCGTGGGAATAGGGTTAATGCTTAGTCAGCAACCAAATTTTTGAAAACTGTAACCCTAATTTTGTATTTTGTATTTATACTAGCCTAGAAAAATACTAAAAATTCACACATTAATTCCTGCTTCTTACAACTCGTTAAGAATATGTTCTGGAAGAACTCTATGGCCATGGTACTTCTTGTTGGCCCACACAGCCTGTGAACCACTCAGTCCAAGCTTGTATGCAGCCATAAACCTTGCAGATCTGTTAGCGAATCTGCAGAAATTAATATATAAAATCAACATTTATCAATGGAATCTGGCATCCAGATGCATACCTTCTCATCCTTACAATATCCACCTTATCCAAGCTCTCTCGGACATTTTTCTCCATCTCTGCCTCTTTTGAAGTGAAGGGGAGAATTCTGTATTGACATTTTGCATGTCCCCAGTTCTGCTCAATAAAATTGAGCTCACAGTGAAACTTTGGGTAGAAAAAGGCAATGTGACCATGAGCTTGGGGCTACTGATCAGACTTGATGAGTGTTAGATGCCGATCCTGATTGCACTTACCAGGCTCAGAAAATGCCGGACGCTTAGATAAGCGTCTAAGCACCCACTAAGCGCTGACCAAAATCTTGGCCCCAGAAATTTAAAATGTGCGGGCGCGCTGGAAAAGGCTGTGGGAATTTATGTGGGAAAAAAACTTTTTTTTTGGAAATAGAACTTTATTCAGGGCAAAATAAAATATTTTAACAGCAGAGAATAATACTAAAACATAATTAAAATCATTCTCTGAGATTATATATTTAATATATAAAGTGGTGCGAAAGGAGTAGGCCCCATCGTCACCGTAGGATATGTGGGCGCTTGTGTTGGTTGGCGCTATCCTTCCGCTATCTTATTTGATACCTGCAGGTGTCCACTTGTAAGGGTGGAGGTATCCCCAAAGTGAATCGACATACCTGCAGGTATCACCCAAGGGTACACCCAAGGTTCACCCATGATCAGCCCTACCTCAAGGCAAGAACTAGAACCTTGTGAATGTGATTAATCATGATCAGAGAGAAATACCCAACGATTGCCAAGGGCAAGTCGAGTATTCACTCTAAGGATCCTACCAGGGATCCTAATAATGAGGAACTTGATCCTCATTCTGAACAACCAACACATTGGTTGAATAACCAAGTCAATGAAGAATCAACAAATGATCAACCAAATGTTGACCCTAAGTTGATACAAACAACTCCTCGACCTAATAATAGGTCAGGCACCAAACATGCACTTAGTAAAACTCAGACTGAGTTTTCTGCCAAGACTGCCATTCTAGAACAGCTATATGCAGACCAAACACCTGCAGACCACCTTAACCAGGCTGCAATGGCAGCCAGGAATACTCATATGGAATACGAGCAAATACTCAGATTGAGTAAAGTGGGATTATTAAATCCCCAAGATCAACAATAGTTGATTCCCCCTAGCGAGAACCCTAGGGTTGATGGAAGATGGGAGAATCCCCATAAGAGCGTACAATATGCTCCATTCGGTGGTATTGAAGACAATGACACTGACAGTGAGACCACTGTCAGGAATCATCGGGAAGGGTCTGTACCCTTCCAGCATTTAGACTATAGGGACATACTAGATATGTCCATTAGCAAGAGTGATAATGCCCTTGTATGAATGGTCAAGTATATGCTTGACCAAAACATAAACATGACATTGGAGAAGTCCCCATTGGCCAAAGCTGGAGTTAAAGTAACCTCCCCCAACAAGTATAGTGGGGAACAGTGCTTTGAAGCTCTCAAGACCTTTGTCAAAGGTCTCCTATGATGGCTAGACATGCATAGCATGCTAGGCCCTGATGCTTATAAGTATCAGGTATCCTTCCTAGGAACAAGATTGGAGGGCAAAGCCCTCAAATGGTTCAACAAAACAGTTGAACCCAGAAAGTACCAAGGTACTCCCATGGACTTGGAACAAGTCATGACTGGCCTATATGGCCAGTATATTCCATCATTGGCAAGACGCGAAGCATCTAACCAGTTTGATTTGATCAAACAGGGCATGCTTAGTGTGCAAAGGTTCACTTACAGAACTTGAACTATATGCATCACAAATGGTCCAACAACCTGATGCATACTCACTTTGCAAGAAGTTCATAGATAACCTATGACCAGGGTTGCGATCCCTGCTATTACGCACAGGGTATGATCCTGAGAAAAAGACAATACATAAATTGTATCTGAAGGTGGTTAAGCTTGAAGATGCTAACCGCTACGATATTGGGGTTAGGGCAACAGCAAACCAACAACTAGTAATAGTCAACAGGACGGTAATGTATTGTCCCACACTAGGCACAAGCCTAGGAACAATGGTCCTGATAGGACCAAGAGTCACACCAATCCACCCAAATTGGGTGAGATCAGCAAGGGTCCATCAATCACCCCTGGACGCTCTGGAGTTAATAGAAACTCATTGACTGCCCCTGGCAGGAGTGGACCCCCTATCCATAATAGGCAGCAGATGAATCACAAATCATCCCATAATAGCATTGAATGCTATAATTGTGACAAATCAGGCCACATCAAGCCCAACTGCCCAGAGCCCCTCAGGGCCCACCATGTAGGAGCTGTCCATGTAGAGGACTCTCCTGCTGGACAGGTTGATAATGACGACCTTGACATCAATGACAATATTGATGATGAATGTCCTGATGAGGATAAATATTGTAATGATGATTATGATAATCAGCTGGATCTTTCTGAAGATCAACACAGCTGGGGCAGCAAACCCAGTGAATTTGAATGGTCTGATGATGAGCAGACTCACCGAGTAAACTCAGACAGATATAGCCATGACTTAGCAAGGATTGCTGCAGTCACACCCATTGGCCCAGCAAATGCCAGGAAGGCTAAAATAGCCAAAGAGGGAGAACCTCTCTATGATCATACAGTCAAAATGAAGACCACTAGACCTGCTTGGTCTAAACATGATCCATTAACAATCACAGGGTATTTCCTAGTAGGAGGTACTAAGGCCCACTGTCTATTCAACAGTGGTTGTGAAGGCATCATAATGTCCTCAGAATTTGTGTGAGCAACCTGTTACGTCCTGATATCTAGATGTCACTTTGGACTCCGGATATAGTAGAACGAAGTAAGTAATTCGGAGTCCAGATAATATGAACTGAAAGGACTTGGCTTCAACTTATGTGTTGCACCCTTAATTGTATGTGTTGTCCTTATTTCAGAATGAAGTTCAGATGAACAAAGGATCAGAGTCCGACTGTTGTCACAGACAAGTCGGTGTAAGATAACTCGGAGACTGAGTATAGTAGAACAGAGGAAAGGTAGGCAGACAAAGGCCGGAATGAGTTAACAGAATAACAAAGTGGATTTCTAACTACTGAACCATAATACAATTGAGGCTATTTATATAAAATGGAGCCCGAGGATAAATGGGGAAATAGTCAGGGTCATGGAGATGAAACAGATAAAGGAAGAATACAAATGAATGTGGTTGGCTGGTGATAACATAAAGTGGAGGCTGATGAGAATATAACGTAAAAGTCATGTGGAACATAAAAACATGAGATCGTAAGCGATGCTTGGCATCGATGAGAGTTAAGCGAGATAAGAAAATGGAGATCTGAAAGATAAAGAGCGAATGAATAAAGTGAAAGTAAAGTCAGAGGTCCGAAGACAAATAGAATGTGAACAGAACATAGAACAATGAAAGAAATCAAAGATGAATATAAGATCGGAAGTCTGAGGTTGATAATGGAATCAGGTCTTGACAGTAGCTTCCCCTTACGGCCGAACCCATGAGGTCATTGCAATGTTTTTCACGTTAGCCGAGTGTTGCCTGGGAAAGTAAAATTTTACTGCATATATAAGCGGAGTCCATCAGAAAATTGGAACTCAGCATCTTGCACCTGAACTGTAACCACCCAGTCCCATCCATTCCCATCCCCCACTTCCCATCCTCACAAAAAATGTCTGATGCCGCTTCTTCTTCCAAAACCACCAACACCAACACCATCCTGTATAAGAAGTCGAAAGACGTCCCGCACCTCCCCCTCGTCGAGAAGTCGGACCTCCGAAGGATGTTATCTGGCTTCAAGGTTGTGCCCGAGTTTACCAAAAGAAGGGATCTGAGGAAGCACGAAGATTGGGATCGAAGATTGGGAAGGATATGGGAAAGAGGAGCGCAAAACATTATTGGGGCGCTATTGGAGGGCATTTGACAAGGAGTACGCTGAATTGGAAGCCCTCTACGTAAGTTTGGTGAGGCAGGAGGCCAAAGCAGAGGCGAAGCAGAAGTCTGAGGAGGAGAAGAAAAAGAAGAAGAACAAGACTGTGGTTCCCGTAGCATCGGGGTCCCGGAAGGATAAGGGCAAGGCAAGGGACGTAGAAGAGGTAAGTAATAATTTTTGGATTAGACCTATATTGACAACAAATAGGTTGTCGACTCGGGATCCGATACTGATATGGATACGGAGTTCCGACGTTTTGCCTTCTGCTGGATGGCAACCATATGAAGCTTGGCTAGAAGAAATCTGCTGAAAAAAATTAATTAGCAAGACTAATGTATAAACAAATACTCACATGCTCGAGGATTTCTGTTGTACTCCATTGATGATTTTTCCCTTGAGTTCTGAAGACTTATTATCTAAGATAAGGAACTGTTGAATTTGTGACTCAATAAAGGCCTGTATATCAACTGGGTCTCCCACTATATCCAATATTAATTCCACCTTGATAGTAGTGATATGAGGACAAGATGTAATCATCAAATGGGTCTGGCTTCCTGGGATTAGCCCTCTGAAGAACTTCAACAGATCATATTGAACATTTGCATCCAATATTTCATCAAAGGCATCGATAACAAGAAATACCCTGGAATGTTGAGACAGCTCTTTTGGAGATGATAGTCTGGAGCTTTCTCACATCCAATATTCTTGACTTTGACTTTGCCTCTCTGATTGTGTGTGTAGTACTCTCTGTAACAAAGGGATACAGCAGTAATTGCCTCAGCAAAGCCTTTAAATATTCTTGAGTAGCAAGTTGACTCTTGTGATTGCAGTAAATAAATAGCACAGGAACAGAGGTGTTCCGTTCTCTGAGCACCTTGATGACCAAAGAACTAGACAAAGTTAGCATCCAAAATGTGAATAGTTGAACAAGCACTCACAAAATCATTGTTTTCCCAACACCAGCTGAAAAGAAGGACAGGAATTTAGAACATGAAACAGCTTCTATCACAGTAGACTTACGATCACCACGGCACCAAAGTGATCTAGACTTCCCCTTTATCCATCCATCCATCTCCGGAGTAGTTAGGATGGTAGTCCCTGTTCCTTCGGTATGGGCATTAAGGTTGTCCACTAACACCTGACCGAAGTCAAGAGACGAAAGCCATGTGGCGAGGTGTTGCCGTTCATGAACTAGGTTTTGTCATCAATATGAAGCATTGAATGTGACGGAAAACAATCTGTACCATCGAGAGAGGACTTTACATATGAAATATCCTCGTTTGCCTTCTTCACACCGCGCCGAAGTTCTGTCGGAAATGGTGAGTGGGAGTATATCAAGTATACCGCGATAAACATACCTTGGTGGCTACTAATGATATCTCTCAACTGCGACATAAAAGTATCCATCGCGCCTTTCACTGAGTGCACGTCCTCGTGAATTTGTTCGATCATCTCGCTAATGGGAAGTATATTTCAGCACTTTCCGGTGTCCAGCAGAAAACTCCAACATACCCAAATCCTACATTGATTGCAATTTGGACCCAAGAGGCCAATTTCTCGAGCTTCTCAATATTGTCTATGATATCGTCCTTGTCAAATGGCCATAGGAGTTTCCGCTCCTTCTTCTCCGCTTTTGTAAGTTTCTTCCCAATTTCGTTAAGGATCTCTTGATAAATTGTAAATATCTTCTGAAGTTCCTCTATCTTCTTGGGTGACACAGAATTGACGCCCTGGAGCGCAGGTTGGAGACGGCTCTCGAGCAGTGGAAGAAGAAGTTGAAGAGCCGTGAGTCCGTCCCGGAGACGGTTTCGGTGTTCCTTTCCACCTTTAACATCGTCAATATAACCCTTGATCATTGTTGCGAGATCAATAGCGCTAGCGATAGTGCCAAAGATATCCATGAGATTTGGTTGAGGCTTGGAGGCCTGAGTGTTTGAGGTGTGAGGAGGACAGATAAAGCCTGGTGGACACCGTGGGAGCACTTCGGCGTAGATGCTGTTCTCAGTGCCACGCTGTACAGATAGATGCACAGGTCACTTGACCTGCCATTTTGTCCTAAACTTAGGTCCTTGTATAGCAAAAGGTGCCGGCAGATCCCCTAAGCGGGCGTGGGGACTCTGCCGGCAGCCGGCGTCCAGCAGAGCGGAAGCAGAAGCAAACATCAGAGTTGACAGCAACAACGACGGACACACATACCTCAAATATTCGACTTTCCTTAATTCATTTATAATACGACGCACTTCGTTTCTCCCACCATCCCTCCCTTCATGCAGGATTCAGAATTAATTTGCAGTTGTGATTCGGTGCATTTATTCCATGGCGACTTCTTTCTCACAGATTCAACGGACGACGGCATTTTATTGTTTACGGTTATAATTAAATCGATTTCTCATTTATATACACTTCAGTGGGTAGTGACTCGTGTCTGAATTCATCAGCGAACTTTTGCTCTTCACAGTTTACAGTTATAATAAAGTTAGTTTCATACATGATCGGCCATACAATGCGAGTGAATCGTGGATAGACCCACCCTCCCGAGCGGCGAGTCTATCTACGTAACGAGCTGAGCTAACGCTCAGCCCCAGCCCAACCACACAACTCGCATTGTTTGCTTCGATTTAGAGGAGGCTGGAATCACGATTCTGGTTTGGGTGTTATAATGTGGACGGGAATCAGACGGTGACGAAGAACTTTTTTAGTTGCCGAGCTTTGGGTTGAAGCGAGAAATTTAATGCTCGCTGTGTGTACGATGGGGGTTACTCCGAAGAAGAAAAAAGATACGCGCATGAGTTGGAGGCTCTGCATAGGCTTATCCTGAATACATATATAGGACTTTAGGAATTTGAACATGGTGTCCCACGTGCTGAGAGTGGTATATTGGCCCACTACTAAAACAAGAATGAGCTAAAGGATCTTCTGAATTGGAAAGAGTGGACGAAAGGAAGGATAGGAATCCTAGGTCCACTGAATGATAATATTCAGCATAAACGGGAACAGGAATAAAAGACGAGAACTGAGAGCCGACCAAGAACCGTATTGGAATGCAAGTTTAGACCTGCACAGCAACTTGCCGTTGAAGCTTCAAAACAGGAACACAGCAATCTCCTGGACTTAAAATAAATACGAGCCCTCAAGAAAGCGGTTTTGATGGGAATATCCAACCAGATATGTGACAGAAATAATGACATCGAAAGAACGATCAATATCTATAGCACCGGCATTGAAGTTCGAACCCGAGATACACGCTTCGTAGCCGATTCAAGCACGGGAGTGCCAACCTCATTGTCAATTCGGGTAAGAATCTCAAGCAGTATGACAGAGAATTTAATGAAATAAACGAAAAGAAGAAAGAAAGAAAAAACGAGAAGCTAAGAACACACAGCATGATCAAAAAGAGAATATACGGAGGGTGAATTTCATGTGTGCACTGCAATAAGTCCCTCAGGGGTAAGAACATGACACGAGGGCTCAGACTCACAAAACAACACGCTTGCACAGGATTGAAGTCGACGCTCGAGCTTGGAATATATTAAGTACACGGCTCTGCACAGCAATTACGGAATATAAAAAATACCACACGTTTAGACGTAACTCTTATCGATGGTAGAATGGATACCGGCGAAAAGGTTCACTAACGTCCATTTCAAATATTATATATACAGTACAACATCACAATTTCTCCGCGTGTACTGGAGAAAGAAATATAAATGAGCTTTAGAAAATGAACTGAAGTATGAAGTAAACGAAAGAGTGATAATAACACACTTACTTGAAGATGGTTGCACAGCAATTTGAAGTCAACGCTCGAGCCTGGAATATATTTAGTACACAGCTCTGCACAGGGATTACAGAATATAACACACCTTCAACGCCTTCACACGTAACTCTCATCTCTCGCTAAAATCGATAGGGAAACAATATCTACATAGAACGAAGCTAAAGTAGTCTAGCTGATAGAGTCGGACAATGAAAAGTATGCTCCAAAAGACGAAAACAAAAACAATGGTAGTGATAGATCGTATTATATGATGTGGTGCGATTCCCATGCATTCGAAACGAACCGAAATAATAACAATACATTAAATGACGAAAACGAAAACGAATAAAAAGGAATGAGAAATGAGAAGAAAATGAGAAGAAAAAGAAGGGGACGGTACAATACATCCGCATCTGAGCACTCTTACAATGTCCGATTGGACAGAGTGTCTATATTCCATCATGATCTGCAACTTCCCACCTTCGACCGAGCATGTGCTCGACATCTAACGCTAATAAACCTCTTCTACGCCAGTTGAATAACCTAAATTCAAACAGCGCGATAAATCCAACATCGCAATGAATTATCATCCTCGTATCCTCCGCATATTGGATCGAACGACGCTCGAACAGCCCATTCCTCCTCACAGCCCGCCCTCCACTTCAGGTCCACCCATCTGTGCAACCGTCCGCGGCGCAAGCGCTAATAACGGCTGCTGTGCGCCGATATGCCTCGGCACAGACGTCGGTATTTGCATTTGCATTTGGCCTTAGAATTGCGTTTGGGGTTGGGCTTGAGGATGCGGTTGAGGATGCGGTTGGGGCTGGGCTTGCGGTTGAGGATACGATTGGACATGTTCATGGGCTTAGGCTTGAGCCTGAGGATGGGGTTGTACGTATACTTGAGGATGCGCTTGCGGCTGTGGATGGGCTTGAGGAGGCTGCGCATAATACCCGCCACAAGGATAATGCTGGCGATCCTTGATTAGGGTTCGTAGAGGCTAGAGGATACACATATTGCGCCGCCGACGTTGGCGTTGAAGCGGCGTTGGCGTTGAATGTGGCGGCGTTCGAAGCATCGGAATGGTTAGACGATGCATACGCCGCGTAATGTGCTGCGTATGCTTGTCGTTGTCATTAGGCTTGTTGTTGAGCTTGCGCGTGTGACGCCGCATTCGACAGTTGATTTTGAACCTGACCTTGCGCCGCCGTCAAGATTGGTTGCACCTATCCCTGCCCCTGATTCGTTGTCGGGGTCGTCGTTCCTTGCACCGGCGCTCCATAACCAGCATACGGATAATACCCTGCATGATACGGCATGTACGCATGGCTGGGGTGTGTCGTCGGCGTTGACGTCGGGGCTTGCTTCGTATGAGAAGGTGCGGGTGCAATAGATGCTTTCAATTTCGTGCCGTTTGACTTTGCCTTTGCGTTGGAAGACGTGGGACCACTTGATCCGAGGTAACGGCGGCAGTAGTGTTAGAAGTCAAAGGCGCAGGGCGGATGTTGCGTCCCTTTGTATTCTTCCCGTTCTCATTGCTCGCCATCCCACCCGCCATCTCATTACCCCACACCCGCACCCGTCATCCCATTCCCTGTCATCCCCGCCTTCGCATTACCCACCGCCCTATTACCCCCCAAGTCAACCCTAAAGCTCTCTATCCCCAATCCACAACCTCCTCCTCCACCATTTCCACCTCTATTTCTTCTTCCTCTTCGATTTCTTCCATAACCAGGAATGCTGCAGTGCTAGCAGCATCCTTAGGCTTGTTGGGTGGCACTTGTACACCTGTTGGATACACTGGCTTGCTGGGTAATTGCTGACTTGTACCCTTCCCTTCAGCTATATCCTGGATGTATCTTGAGCCCTTCCTAGCATGAGAACTGCACCGCTTATCATTGTCCTGTGATTCTGTCTCTTGAAGCTCGAAGTTTGGAAGAGGGTCTGGGGCTGGGGGCTGTGGTTGTGCTGGTGGAGCTTGCTGACAGTCTAGGGGTGGAATTTGAGCTTTGTCTTGTGATTTTGGGTTCTGGTGCATCTCCTCATTGTCTTCCTCAGGTAACTCGAGACTAATATCATTGTTAGAACCATTCTGAGGCTCTGAACCACCTGGAGACACCATACCCTCCCCCTCAAAGTCAATGTTCCACTCCACTGTAATCTGCCGCTTTTCCGGCCAATAAACATGATGGCCACAGCTATCTTCATCAAACCCAACCCAGTGCACAACATCTGCATGAGGTTCCAGCTTGCTGCAATCCTTCTGATGCTCCCAAACCTGTGCACCCCACCCCAGTATGTTGCCCATATCTGGCTTCTTCTTATGCAAGATCTCATAAGCAGTTTTACAATTTAGGCCATATATTGTCACGTGATTTTGAAGCCAATTTGCGTGGCTAATGGATTCCGGCCAGAGGAACTTCGGCAAATCTGATTCAAAGTGCATGGCCCGTGCCACTTCCAAAAGTGTTCAATTTAGTTGTTCAGGTACACCATTTTCTGTTTGAGAATCATGAACAGTTGCACTTCTAACCGTTCCTTGTGCTTTTAGGTGATCTTCAAATACACCTGAAAAGTAATCTCCTGCTTGGTCACTTTGGAAACACCGAATCTGTGCCCCATGTTGGGCTTTGAGCCAGGCCTCAAACTCCTTGTATTTTGTAAGTGTTTCACTTTTCAACCACATAAATGCAAGTTTTGACCAACAGCTGTGGTCATTGATGAAACTAACATAATACTTCTTCTCATTATAGCTTTCTGGCTTTGCTGGTCCCCACACATCGGAGTAGATCTTCTCTCTGACCTTTGTTGATCTCGGCCCAAGCCTCACTTTTGAGATGGGCCTTTGCTTGGCCTTTGCCTGTGGTTATGCAGAGCATAATGAGGGAGTAGATTTGGGGTCAATGTTGATATCTATGATAATGCTGTCATGTATTAGCTTCTGTATAGCCTTCGGTGCAATTTGACCAAATTGGCGATGTACTTGATCAATAGATAAAGTTTTCTGTGCCATATTTGCTGTCTCGACTTTGTGTGATACCTGGTATAAATTACCAACCATTGGAACTTGTCCAATAACCACACCCTTCAGATCTTGAATGGTGCATTTCTGATCCTTCAAAAGGACAGAGAAGCCCGCTTTATCACACCGTGTGAGTGAGACCAGTGTGAATGCCAAATCACGGCAATACAGTACATCCTTTAAAGTTACTTGTTTCATTCCAGCACCATTGGGGATCAATAATTGAAAATTCCCAATACTGGCTTGAAATATTGTCTTATCTGCTGCTTTGATAGGCCAAGGAGGAATTTCCTTAAATGTTGTGAAACAGTGACAGTCTGGCAACATGTGACTTGAAGCACCCAAATCATAAATGTCAATTTCAGTTCCCTTAACAAGAGGGCTAGTCTGCTTTGACATTATGTGACCAGCAAAGGTAGTGGTAAAAACCGAGAACGTGAACTCCTCATCAGCCTCCACAGTATTAGCCAAATCCTTTGCCTCAGATGCCATCTCTGTCTTCCCTCCATCTTTCTTCTTCTTCGAGTGACAGTCTGCCTTAATGTGGCCTATCTTTCTACACTTCCAACACTCTAAACTAGACCCTGACTTGGCATTATTCCTGCCCTTATATTTTCCATGGCCTTTGGCCACAAGAGCTTGCTCTACTTGCTTCTTGTCATTTTGAGACAGTGAAACTCATGCAAAACAGCTTCAATAACTGTCTAAGGTTCAAGTGACATCTTCGCAATCTGAACAGCAGCTGATAAGGACGTGTTCCTTGACCTCCGATTTGTCCTTGCACTTGAGCACATACATCTGCTTCCATACATCAACTTTCACAATTGGCTCCTGCTCTTCAAACTTTAAACAGAGTGTCCCACATTTTTTTTGCAGTATTGTTGTTTTTGATCTCGATGAGGATGGTGTCAGGGATGGTGTTGTGTACTTGTGCCCGTATGACACCCTCATGGTGCTCATACTCGTCCCAACGCTTCTCAAGCTTCTCGAGCCTCTCATCCTCGTCATCATTGAGTGGACCCTGTGCTCCTTCCTTAATAGTTGGGAGCAGTGGCAGTTTCTGAGCCGTGCCTTCTAGGTGACGTGCCACACCCTTAGTGGCTCACAACATCGTCAGTGTCTTGGCCTTCCATGTTGATCAATTGGATCTATCGGTGAGGAGCATAGGCATAACATAGCCCTTCGATGTAGTGGTCAGAGTGTTGGACTCGGGGCCCATAACCTGTAAAAGATTTATAGCGCAGCTATATAACAATATAGACCTCAGTGAATGGGGAATTCACTGAGGGAAAAAAGCGCGCGGAATCCCATCGAATTGATGTGTTCTAAATGTTAATCTCATCAAGTATTACAGCTTGAGTATCTGAAACTGGGGTTCATAGATTACTTGCAGGAGCCCACGTGACTGCAACCGTCTCTTTGATCGAATATACTTAGTATCTATTATATAGATATAATAAAGGACCGCTTCTTTCTTGATCGCCTCGCTAACTGTGTGAGTAATCCCTTGCCACAACTATATGCAGATAAGTACCACCTAAATCACAGAATCGGGGCTCATAATTTTTTCTCACCTCAGTTTCCACCTGAAATAATGTTATGGAAATTGGGGGGGAAGACGAAACTGGAGACTCACTGGACCTAAGCAGATAACATTAATGCGGAGCGGCGCAAGGTATACAGCAAGACCACGAGTGACACTATCGACCGCTTCTACGCGGGCGGATCTCAAAGAGACCTTACATGGGCTTCACCAGGAGCGTTCCTTATTAAGTTACCTTTTAACGATAAAGTCTTGGTTGTATATTTATCACATACCTCCAGTGAGCGTTAAGGATCCGGGGATTCAGACCTGAAATCAAAGAGTGCACACAGATACAAGAAGATCTTTAAAAAGATTTATTTTTGCGCAGAATCACGTGATTCTGAGACTCCGCCATCGGTACCTGAAACGGCTGTAAGAGAACCAATGAAATCCCAAGGCGCACGTGTGAGCGGCAAATTTCCATCGATCCTCAAGGCTCCAGCGCGCCTCCCACGATCCTCTTCACCATTACGATGCCACATCGTAGGGCGCACAATGCGAATCCGCCTCTTTCAACACCACCTGGGAATTATTACGGGAATATTCAGATTGATGGAGGTCAAAACCACTTGGGAGACGCGTACTACGTATCATATGGAACTGAGACGACGAGAGGAGGGGAAACTGATGATCAGGAAGATGCCAGTACGTAGATATATCGCTCCATCTGATTGTATTTATTTAATCTTAAATGCCGATCTCAGGATATGTGCTAAACAAGCTGGAGCCTTATATCAACAAGAATGCGTCGTACAATTCCTATGAGCGTGAGCAGGAAGGGGAATCGATATGCCAGCCGGGAACTAGAAGACGGACTTTAACCAAGATACAGAAATGGACCACCAGAGAAGGCCCTCCTGTATTGTGGTTATATGGTCCTGCGGGGGCAGGAAAATCGACCATCGCGCAGACCATCGCTGAGCAATGCGATGATCAGAAGAACCTCGCATTCAGCTACTTTTTTTCGCGAAGAAACGAGAATCGAAATGATTTGACAAAGTTCATGCCAACGTTTGTATACGAACTCGTTCGCACGCTACCCTCACTTGGTACATCGGTGCGAGAAGCTATCCGTCGCGATCCTTCCATTTTTGGTCGGCGTCTCGAACTTCAGGCCAACACACTCATCGTCGAACCGCTGAAGGCAGTGTCAGAGCAGATGCCTCGCATGGTTGTTGTCATCGACGGCCTCGATGAGTACTCAGATGATACTGGAAAACTTCCTTTGGAGAATTTAGTCCGCGTTCTTGTCCAAGCTATCAAAGCCATGTCCTTTCGCATTTTCTTTGCAAGTCGACCAGAGTCTTACATCAATGCAATATTCAAGCGTCCACAACTGCATGTCGAAATTATGGAGATCCCACTACAGGATTGGGAAACTAGAAATGATGTGTTTAACTACCTCAGGACAGAACTGTCACGAGTCCGAGAGGACAGACAGATTCAGGTTTTTCCATGGCCATCGGAGGGTGACCTTTGGACTCTGGTGGGAAAATCAGAGGGTATATTCATTTATGCATCAACACTCATCAAATTTGTTGGTGCCCGGAACTGTAACTCGATGAGGAGACTTCAAGAAGTAATGGAGTCACACAATGGCCTTGATTCCCTCTTCACACAAGTCTTAGATAGTGCCAAGGAGCATCCAGACTTCCTATTTGTACTTGGCATCACCATGTTCCTGCATGAACCACTTAATCTTTGGCAGCTTGCTCAGTTTCTTAAATTGTCCACCTATGACATCCGGTCTGCGCTTGAAGGGAGCTTATCCATTCTTTATGTTCCTGAGAGGGATGATGATGTTATTCGTCCATACCATGCTTCATTGCAAGACTTCCTCAATGACCTAGGTCGATCTGGTAATCATTTCCTTGACACAGCAACAAACCACAAGACTCTTTTCCATACAAGTGCAAGGCTGATTCTAGAAGACACTGATTTTTTCACAAAGTCTGGTCAGAGTGTTTACTATGCATATAGGAATTGGTGTTATCATCTGTGTTCACTGATCACTGATAATATCACCAGTGTTGACAGGACTACAATAGTAGCTCTAATGGAAAGCTTGAGTCAAGATTGTAGTGCTAGGCTGGTGAGATTGAAATCACATCAAGTAGTCAAAAGCTGGCTTGGGGACCTTGAAGGGGTAATTGCATGGGCCAAGGTAAGTGTTTAATTATAAACTTTAATTGTGCTGAAAGTGCTCTTGTCATAGAGAGAACAAAATGGCTTTGATGCTTTGATTGAAATGGGAGAGCAATTACAAGCAAATGTTCATGTAAGAGGATCCAGTATAATAAAAGTGTCCTTACAGAGTATTCTCTGCATGTTTAGGGTGTAAGTGACATATCATTTATTGCAGATATATTGCTTATATTGGTTATCATAGTTTGTATGTCAATATATATTATGAAGAAAATTGTACTGATATTCAAATTTCATGTTTGGGAAGATGGTAAGGTCTTTTACATGATAGGAGCTTAATAATTAATTGCCTTTGCCATTACCAGGCAGTAAGTTTCTTTGGCATTTTCAGATACATCCAAGTATCAACATTTTTCCAGATTGTATGTTACTTCATAACACATCACTAAAACAACCATAATCACCTGATTTTGCTTATCAGTTTGTATGTATTGATGAGTCTGACATATTCTTGTCATGTTATAATGAAGAAAACAACTATTAGGATGTAAGTAGTTAATATGGAAACTCAAGAAACATTCTGAGATATACTAACCAATGACTTTGCTAGGCAGTAAGTGTTGATTTCAGTTAAGTTGGAGACATTGATAGATATTAAATCTTATGATCATCAATGAAGCATGTGTGTTTAACTTCCTTCCTATCAATATGATAAACTCTCATGTTCAGGACTATAGTTTGCAAGTATCCTGTCTGCTCATGCATGACCACTTCCTCATCTCATCTTTGCCTTCTCTGCCTTCCAGGGAGTGAGCACCCTGTCTGCTCATCCATGACC
>KN837128.1:524475-548242 GCA_000827215.1 Sphaerobolus stellatus SS14 | reverse complement strand
CTGCCTTCCAGGATGTGAGTACCCTGTCTGCTCATCCATGATCACTTCCTCATCTTATCCTTGCCTTCTCTGCCTTCCAGGATGTGAGTGCCTTGCCTGCTCATCCATGACCACTTTCTCATCTCATCCTTGCCTTCTCTTCCTTCCAGCATGCAAGTAGCTGATCTACTTATGCTTAATATTCTTGATTACTGATTATAATACTTATTTTCAATATCTTAGAGAGTGAGTCATTTAAACTATTGAGTTTGTACTTACTGAATATTTTCTTGACTTCTTAGTGGGTATGTTTAATAATATTTACTACAGTTGATCAATTTTATTAATATCCTTTGACTCTTAGCGAGTAAGCTTTCTTATTCTTAGCAATTTTATCATAATAAAATTTATTATCTTTTAGGATGTCTGCAGATGGATACAAGCTCAAGCATACCCATAATCAGCATAATTCTCATTGCAATGGAAGGAGTCTGTGTGTATACAATCTTCCTAAATCAAAATTCAATATTCATGTTAGACAGAAGGGACAAAGGGACTTTTGAATGATAGTTGTAATTTCCTGCATAGTAGAAGCAAGAGAAACTTCAATAAGGAGGCTGTTTTTGTGTACGATTCTATAGGCCAGGGAAATTAGCTAACTCAAATGAAAGCACATATTTTGGGTTGATCTAATAGGGAAATCAGGTCAGTTCAGGCTGGGTTTTGCAAGCCCATCTATATACTTTGATTACCCCCTCCAGGTTAGAGTTAGGAAATTCTATGGTTAGCTAACCCTAAAGATTATGTAAATTTGCGAAGATTGCAACCATTCACCCAATGACTGAACTTCTGGAGGACATAGAAAGGAGCATGCTTGAGTTCCAGGTTGATGTTTGGAGTGTAAGTTTGCTTTATTACTAATCTTTCCCTCCCTTTTCCGTCTTCCTGACAACATTTTGGTAGATATCAAAATTGGAGGGAAAACAATGTCCTATCCCGCCTTTCATTAGTGTCACTGGCTTGGTGTGTCCTGCAACTCTATCTCCTGCTTTTTTGCTCACTTCTTTTCAGGCTTCAAACAAAAAAACCCACTCTTTTGATCTGCACAACATACAATACTTTTGCACAGGTGAAATTTGATCTTCCTTCTCCTTTACCTTCCCAGAAAACATCAGGAAATATTGCAACAATTTGCCGATTCCCTCGCCCAATTCAGTATGCCACATCACTGGCATTTTGACTGGATCGACTGTGAAAAATTCCATGGGGATTGGATTTATCCAAGCTGATGTTGCCGATATTAGCTTCCCTGGGGTTAAGCATAATACTATTGGGGGTTCTCCCTCAAAAGGTATGAGACTTTTGCTTCTCTTTTACACTTTATTTAACATCATCTCTCAGGATGACAAAGCACCACAGCTTCTAACTGGGTCACAGATGATCCATTTGTCAATAAAGATGCCACTCCATCATCTCATACAAGTGCATTGTCTCCTGTTGACCTTATGAAGGATGATGAAGGCCATTCTATGCCAGCTCCAGTGCAGAAAAAAACAAAAAGGATCAGGTAATCAGGGACATGTGAATGATGTTGTCAATCAGAGTTATCAGGTGGAGGGAGTGATAGAGTGAATAGCTTTGGACTTTGATGGAATCTTCTGTATGATAACCATGAAATTCATAAGTTTTTATTTTATTTCACTTTGAGTACTAAATCTGAGATCTAAAGTGAACACTTATAATAATATGATAGTCCCCAGAATTGCTGCATCTGTGTGACATGCCTCTAATTCGCAAACAAGACCAGCTCAGAGCAAGACAAAGACATCAAAATGAGCACTACCAGGAACAGCAACAAGTTGCTGCAAGACAAAGCTGGGCATGCAATCAGTCAAGGACTGAACAAATTAATATCTTGCACAACCAAAGAGCTCGCAGCTCAGACTCAGAAAGAAGTTCAAGTTCAACAGACAATCATATCCCTTGGTGGATTATTTTCAAACAGCACTACCAGAGGTGGAAATATAATAATTACAACTCAGCTCCTGAAATTAATGGAATAGAAGATGTGAATATTGTGGTGCTCTACTGCAAAAGGGTGAACTGAAAACATTTTGCTGCAATAATGACCATTGAACAGTACCCCCTCTTCCTCCTCTCCCCAACCACATTCAAGGATTAATGACTAATGCACCAATTATACCCAAGAAAATCTCTGCATATTCACAGTGGTTAAATAATTTATCTGTGTTCACTGCAATTGGTGCAACTGGTCATTTTCAGCACTTCCACTCAGATGTTCACTCCATTGCAATTGCTGGATGCACATACCACTGCATGTTGGATGCAAGCACTCCAGAACATTTCATTCACTGGTTTATATATGATGAAGCAGAATGGGAATCAGCTGCATATGCCCAGAAGGTTCCTACAATCTGGGTTCAAGCTGTTAAAGCAGACCTGGATACAGTAAATCCATATCTCGATCACTTGTGATTATTCCAAAATCTAAACATGTTTTCTACATCACCTGTTGAATTAACAGATGCCTCATCAAATAGTGATTTTGCGGCTATAGTACACATTAACAACACCCTTAACATTCAGCTGCACAGCATCCTTATAAGGTGGAATAACCACAAACAACTGTCATTTATCTCCATCTACAGTTGCCATTATGAACCACTGCAGGATCCTTTGCTGTTTCCTCATGGATCCTTGGGATGGGGTTTGGCTGTTTCATGAGAAGGAATTCCAACCCAAGATGGATGCCAAAAATTCATGCAATGCCAATGGTACTGTGGCAGGCTGTTAACAGATGACCACTTTTTATACTTTGGTCATCTAGCCTCTGAATACATAGTAGATATGGATTCCTGGATTGAGGAGCAAGAACTATCTTATATTCTACACTCTCAATCATCTGGTCAGGGAAAGAAGAACACTGAACTACCTGCAAGCTTCTTAGGTTCATGTTGTTGGTCATTGGAAAACACTGCAGATGGGCTTGGTATTGCACATTCAGCAGGAAGGCTAACCTTCTTCATAACTATGACATGCAATCTGAATTGGCCAGAAATCAAAGCTCAATTAGCACCTGGACAAAGTGCAGCAGATGCACCTGTCATTGTAGCCCAAGTATTTAAAATCCGCCTTCAACGCTTCATGCAATGACTTTGAAAAAAGTTTGGAAAACTCATTTATATGATCAAGGTGATAGAATTCCAATTCCAAGGTCTTCTGCATGCACATTTAATTTTATGGGTAAGTGTAACAATAACTTATTTCTGATAATATCTAATTATATTATCATACTACAGGTCGAACCTGAACTACCTGTGGAGTGTATTGATCAGCTAATAATATGCCAGCTACCTGAGAATGACCTTGACTTACGAGCAAAAATTATCAAATGGATGACCCATGACAAAAACCACCTCTGAAATGAAAGCAGCAGGTGCAACTGTGATGGAAGATGCATCTATTGCTTTCCCCATCCAATTACTCCACAAACCTGGGTTGATGAGGCAACAGGACATGTCCATTACAAATGTCTAACAGAGGCAGAACACTGGATTGCACCACACATACCAGAATTCATTGGTGAATTTGACTGTCACATCTTTTGGGATGTTGTATACACTGTCAATGTCTTCATGTACTTATACAAGTATTTCTTCAAGGGGCCTGACTTTACGTCTTTCATACTACAAGAAGAACAGACTCTGCAAAATGAAATTCTGAGATATATTTGTGTGTGATACCTTTCAGCACCTGAAGCCTCTTGGCGAATCCTCAGCTTCAAGATAACTTCCAAAGAGCCCTTGGTGACATGTCTACCTGTCCATCTGCCCAATGAGAAACACACACAATTCAACCAAGGGCAAAATTGTGTTACATCAACCGTCTCCAATCTCATTTGATATTTCTACTAGCCTCAAGGTCCTGATTTTGATGGTTTACTTTACACACAATATTTTGAAAATTATGTACACCAAGCATATATAGGACAAGAACTTAGGCCACTTCAACATCTTGAACAACCATTTCCAGGCACAGCAACTTAACATATTATATCCCATAGGATCCACACACGCATGATAGCACATCTTCAAACCATTCCATTATCGACAGGTGAAGTCTTCTATTTACAAGTGTTACTTGCTAACAGACCTGCACAATCATACAAAGAATTAATGATTGTGGACAGTGTTCTTTACACCACATTTCATGAAGCAGCTAGAGCATTTGGGATATTCAGAGACATCAACAAGGGTCACTATATGTTACGTCCTGATATCTAGATGTCACTTCGGACTCCGGATATAGTAGAACGAAGCAAGTAATTCGGAGTCTGGATGATATAACTGAAAGGACTTGGCTTCAACTTATGTGTTACGCCCTTAATCGTATGTGTTGTCCTTATTTCAGAATGAAGTCCAGATGAACAAAGGATTGGAGTTCAACAGTTGTCACAGACAAGTCAGTGTAAGATAACTCGGGGACTGAGTATAGTAGAACGGAGGAAAGGTAGGCAGATGGAGGCCGGAATGAGTTAACAGAATAACAAAGTGGATTTCTGACTACCGAACCATAATACAATTGAGGCTATTTATACTAAATGGAGCCCGAGGATAAATGGGGAAATAGTCAGGGTCACGGAGATGAAACAGATAAAGAAGGAATACAAATGAATGTGGTTGGCTGGCAATAACATAAAGTGGAGGCCAATGAAAATATAACATAAAAGTCATGTGGAACATAAACACGTGAAATTGTAAGTGATGCTTGGCATCGATGAGAATTAAGCGAGATAAGAAAACGGGGATCCAAAAGATAAAGAATGAATGAATAAAGTGAAAGTAAAGTCAGAGGTCCAAAGACAGATAGAATATGAACAGAACATAGAACGATGAAAGAAATCAAAGATGAATATAAGATCAGAGGTCCGAGGTTGATAACAGGATCAGGTCTTGACACTATGCAATGGAAGAAGCTGTAGCTTTGTCTACCCCAGCCCAGTTACAATTTCTGTTCTCATGCATCATTCTTGAAGGATATCCTGCAGTACCACTTTGGCAGACAGGGAATGTCGCAATCAAATGAATGAGGAGCAAAGTGGGATATATGAAAAACATTTCACTCACATAATGAACCCCAAGAACCAACAAAATAGTCATCCCATATTTCTTGAAGGAAAGCCTGGCAGAGGTAAAACCTTCCTAATAAATGCACTGGCATCTCATATTCGCAGTCAAGGCAAAATTGAATTGATCATGGCCACATCTGCATTGGTGTAAAGACTATGGTCTTTACAGTGGTTAGCTACATCACACCTTGTGCTAGCAGACTGTTTACAATTATGTATTCAGATACTAGATAGTACAAGATAAGATGATAAAAACTGGTCGGTGCTAGTCGCTGACCCAGGACTATATACTAGAATATTATGTAATGTAGCTATATACATTATGTAATTACCTGAGTGCATATATGCGCCCATAAGAATCCATAAGGACTTAGTGTAATTGAGGTGAAGTCAATTCATAGTATGTATAATATATACAATAGATGCATATATGCGTCTCAATTAAGTCTAAGATGACTTGTAGGAAGGGATATAATAAGGATCCCTTACACCCTCCCTCCTTTGACTGAGTAGGCGGATCTATTTAAGGTTATCCACATACAGCTCTTCAGTGAGTTCCACAGTGGACTCACAGGCAGTTCCCTGGGGACCTAAGCTATCAAAATAGCTTACACGTGCCCATAGTTCACAGGTATCAACTGGGGGGCAGGAGAAGGAGCCTCCTTCTCCATAATATAACCTATCAGCTAGAGAAGATGAGCCAGCAGTAGGCTGGCTCAGAGTGGGTTCAGGATCAGACTCATCCTGATCCATAGGTTCCCCCACACTAAGGGGGAAAGTAGAATGGGCTCTCCTGCATGAAAGGGAGTAAGCCATTGTGAACGTGGAATTGGTTCATGATGCCTCCTTTCAATGAGGCAATCTCATTGGCCTGGAGCTGGGAACAAAGAGTAACTTCGTTCCATATGGTCTTCGTCACTCGACAAACGAAATAAGGCTCAAGTTTATCTCGAGCCAGGTTGGGGGTGACCCCAGCCTTGCAGCCCAACCAGTAGGTGAAAGTGCCCCTATCGAACTTCTGGTTGTGATGTATGGTACACCTTGCAGGGGCCTGGCTACAGAGGAATAGACTGTAATTCCTCTTCCATCAACCAGTGACAAGCTGGTCCCATTTTCCCATCGTGGAAAATATGGATTGAAGCAGGGTCTCTGCTTCAGCACCATGGTGTTTGGGCTTAATCAAATTAAGCCAATACCAAACATAGGCATCATTGACATTGGTATGTAAACCTTCTAGTCAAAGGTTTCAGGGAATCTCTGAGGGATTCACATTAAATGTCTGGATGACATTCATCATCCAGTCGGGATCGTTGTGGCGAGCCACAAAGTTTTTTGGGAGTCCAGGTAAGGACCTGGCATATTCATCAATGTGGAATATGACCACAGTATGGTCCAGGGACCACTCATGAAGTTGCAGGGCTCTACCTTCAATGTAGAACCAGCGCATCTCAGAGTCATGGACATCACTTTCCATGACCCAGTCAGACACAACTTGAAGTGCGGGCTGATCCCATCGTTCAGCCTTGACCTTACCCAATGGCTTGGGTAACACTCCTGTTATGGAGGCGGGGGGATCAGCGATGACTCTATTTTGTTTAGTGGAGGTACGAATACCTCCTATAGCAGGAATTCCTGCTTCAAGAATACTCTTGCCAGTGTTCTTGGTAAGTTTGCTCATAGAGTGAGCAAGTCTGGTGGGGGGGTGCAACGGAATACACTGAGGAATTTCCTCAGGTATGGTGGGAAGACGCATTGGGTCTTCATCGTTGTCTTCACCATTAGATGCAGGGATATCACTGAGTCGATATCCATTCTTCTCTGCCCAGTGCACATCTTTTCCATAGAGAGCATATCACATTCTCCCTTGGTAATATTTAAGCTCCTCGCAGTTGGATAATTTGGCAGAATTATCCTTTGTTTTCTGGAGTTGTTTCTCCAAAGATTGAACCTGGTCACCCAGGTTCTTGATGGTGACATGATGAGAGTCAATTTTCTCGTAGAGCTTGGTGAGCTTGACTCTACAGTCATCAGCCTTCTTCTCGACCAATCAGAAGGATTCTTTGAGGGCATTGTAGTCCTCTAAGAGATGATAGTAATTGTCTTGATACCGGCCCAATTCAGGCTGGGCATCAGCAATGGCCTTGCCGATATCCACCTCAGTGAGGTGGATCTCATATGCTCGCTTGGCGGCCATACAGTGCAACGCAGACATGTTGCAGATGGATCATCCCATCTTATGCTTTATAGCAATGAATCCAGGGGTGGATTCAATGACCCATTCAGTGGATGGGTTTGAGCAGAATGCTTGGATTGCACTCACGAGGGGGGTAGATGAGTCCACCTGCATTTGAGCTGATTGCTCATCATCCATGGTAGTGGATGCTGGTCAAGACATTTTGGGACATCTTACAATTTTCTGCCTGGTGTTTAGCAGGGCTTGAATATTTTTATTGGCTTGCCATGCTCCGGCAAGCTGGCCAGACACCTGGTACCATAGCACCTCAGTTCAGCCTATTCGCTGAAAGTCACTTGTGATACATGTGAGTGTGATGCACTCATTAGTGGTGTCGAGGCAATTGCTGGGGGTTATTAATCCCATGGATCTTGAGGTATCTTTCGAGAGCCTCTAATTTGTTGCACTTGTGCAATGGTTCCCAAGTGATGTCACCTAACATCCACTTGGCTTGGAAGTCAATCTTCCCATTATTGGTCTAGTGATGACCAATAATTTCATCAATGAACCATTCTTGTTCCTCACTCACACCTAGTTCATACAAGGTGCTCACCTCCCTATTAGGAAATTGTTCATCATTGTTCTCGATATGGGAACAAATTAATTTCATATGGAACGTGGGGTGTATCTGATGTGCCAGTAATTCTGGGGGTAGCTCCGGACCAATGGTAGATTTATTGTTATCTACCTTAAGGACTTTATAAGGTCCTATGTATTTGGGGATGAGCTTTCATGCTCGTCCTTTAGTGTAACAGTTTAAGACTGTTATATTATATATATATTATAATAAATAATAATATACATTGTATATTAAGTATATTAAGTACATATATGCTATCTAATATAGTGTGGACACCATAAGTGTCCACAACGGCTCACATGTAGCGTGCTGGCGCATTAGGTGCCAGCATATATCTTTACATCGCACTATTTGTACTACATAATACTCAATATATATTTGAGTTCAGTTAGCACTTGTGTGATAAGCTATAAACTTGTTATATTTAGGCATACTTAAATTTGCCATAGATAAGTGGATGAGATCATCTACTTTATATATAGGAGGTTCTCTCCTATGCCTATTAGCAAAGTGCATCTGTTCAAAGCACTTTTCAATTATAGCATCATGGGTGGCTATAAGATTCCACTTCGCTTGTTCAGCGAATTGTTGAATACCTTGGTATTTCAAGGTTATAGTCATATTGATTGAAATATGGGGCATATACCCGTATATTAATTTGAATGGTGCGAATCCTGTAGTAGCACTAGTGCTACTATTGATGGCAAATTCTACCATCGGGCATTTTTCAGCCCAATCCTTTTGGTCATCTTTGACCACTGCTTGTAGTATTTGAGCAATAGAATGATTAGCTCATTCTGTTGCACCATCTGTTTGAGGGTGAAATGCTGTTGACATCAACAGCTTGGTTCCTAGGAGTCAGTGTAACTCCTTCCAAAATATCAAAGTAAACTTTGAGTCTCTATTGGATATGATAGATGTTGGTAGTCCATGTATGCAGACCACCTCTTGGAGGTAGATCCATGCTACCTCCTTGGCTGTTACAGTGGTCTTTGTTGGGACCAAGTGTGTCTGGGACATCGGACAATCTATTATGACTAATAAATAGTCATACCCATTGGACATGGGTAATGGTCCAACAAAATCCATACCGATGGATTCCCAAGGCTGTTCAGGAATCAGTAATGTGTGTAAAAGCCCAGTAGGCTTCTGATTGCTAGACTTAATTGTCTGGCATTTTCTGCAGGAGCTGCAGAATGCTTCTATGTTGGCTGTCATTGACGGCCACCAGAATGATCCTTGAATATATTTCAAAGTTTTGAAAGGACCAAAGTGTCCTATTGTTTGGTGGGCTTTGTAAGGGGACAACAGACAATTTTACCATTTTATTTTATATGCATTTATATGCCTTTTTCATTTTATTAATTTCCTTTTAAAAGGTTTATTGTTATTTTCATGGATTCTCCTTCTATATTTGGATTGCATTTCTTGATTCTATTAACTACCTTTCTTTCCTTATTTTTCGAGATTTTTAATCATTTTATTTCTTTTAATTCCTTTATATCTGATTTTATTACTCTTTTCATTCTTTTATCTTTTTGTGATTGGTGGACTGTTGCCGGTGTTATGTGTCACACTGTCACATGTCACATTCTGCGGATTGATAGAGCTGTCCAATGGTGGTATAGGCTCCCACAGGCTGTCATCTGTCAAACTTCTCATGGGTTGATTATGTAGAAGGGTATTTTTAGCATGGAAGGGCATAGGTAGTGTCTCGAAAGCAAGGGTTCCTCACTCTGTTCTCTTTGGATCCCCTTGCTAGGTGTGTTTCCCATGTATTTTCTTGTTGAATATGTTTATATATATGCTTTGGATCCCCTTGCTAGGCCTTGGGCTTGTGTGCTCAGCTCCTTTAGATTGCCCTTACAGGCTTGGTTGATCAGAACTTCACTAATCTTTCTTCCCCTCCAAAGAGTGTTCCTCAGGATGCATACAACTGAATGACCAAGGCCATTCTTAGTCCAAAGGATCTCATCCTTTAGTGCAAATCAAGGATGTGCTTTCACATCTAGGAGTACTCTTGCATAGAGAGTATTGTTGTATATGCAGGTATAAATACCTGCTTCAGGTCAATATCTTTCTCGACCCTTACTTTGAGCAGCACACCATCAGTGCCAGACTCTATAATGAGGATGTCATCACTGTCCTCCAGTTTTGGGGGCACTATTGCTTCCAATGTTGATGAACTCATGTTCAACATGTTGGCTTCCAGGATTTTCTGGAGTTGCTGTGACCTTCTCATGGCATATGTGTGGACTTGTACTGCACGTTCTATTGGGAGTGTATCTCCCTCTGCATCGAGTTTTCGATCCATATTGACGAAGCCTTGTTTGTCGCATTGGCCAGTTAATAGATCAAATTCATGGTAGTGTGATAATGCATCTGCTACCTGACTGCGTTCCCTGGGAATGTGTAATGTCTCATAGTTAAAATGAGACAGGAACTGCATCCATCACACTTGTCGTGGCGATAGTTGTGGTGCAGTCTGAAAGTAAGACAGACCCACATTGTCTCTCACAAGGACAAACTTTCATCCTAACAGTTTATCCTGCCATTTGGTAAGAGCCTCAACAGCGGCAAGAGTTTCTTGCTCAGGCACAGTATAGTTATGCTGTGCCATATTGAACTTCCTGGATAGGAAGTCAGCTGGGCGACAAGTTTCCCAGTCTTTGTCTTGGCTGTACATGGCACCAACACCTGACTGACATCCATCAGTAATAACCCATATGGGTTCATCCAGTTCAGGATTGATCAGCTTAAGTATAGGCAATCTACATGCCAGCAGCTTTATCTGCTGGAAGCACTTCTCGTATAGAGGAGTCCACAGGAATTTCCTGTTATTTCGGGCAGTGGCTGGAAGTGGCATACTATATGCTGATATATCTGGCATGAATTGTGCCAGATACTGGACTAAGCCCAGAAATCATTGGACGTCTTTATATGTCCTGGGAGTGTGCCATTCATGGACCACTCATGTTTTATCCATGTCTGCATGGATACCTTTGTCATTGATGATATGGCCTAAGCAGCCCATATGCTCGGAGTAAAGGTCGGCTTTACTTGGTGAGAGAAACAATTAGGATTCTCTCAGGGTTGCAAAGACCTTTCCGAGGTGTTCCTCGTGATCCTGGATCATGTTTGAGAATATGAATATATTGTCCAAGTAAACATGGACAAGTAGACCAATATGTGGTCTAAATATAGTGGTCATCAGCTGCTGGAATGTGGAAGGAGCATTACAGTCTCCTTGTTGCATTACTTGGCTCTTAAATGTGCCATAAATCATCAAGAATGTAGTTTTATTGGCATCTTCAGGGACTACTCTGATTTGCTCGTATGCTTCTGACATATCAAGCTTTGAGTGATATTTTGCTCATGTGACATCATTTTGAATGAGGTCCATATCAGGAAAGGGAGTGACATCCCTTTCAGTATTTGCATTCTGAAGTCGCAAATCAAATACTGTTCTCAGTATTTCTTTCAATTTCTTGAATATGCAGAGCATCGGTACAGCTTGTGATGCTGAAGTTGGTTCCCACCAGCCAGCAGTAAGATAGCAATCTATCTTAGTGTGTAATTGAGGTTGCAATGCCTCAGGACATTTGGGTGAGTGATAGTTAAATCGTTTTTTGGGATCAATTAGTTTGATCCTGTGATTTACTTCACACATTGGAGGTAATTCCAATGGTATTTTGCCAAATAAATTGGCATATTTTTCCTTCCATTGGGAGCAAAGACAACCAAGGTTGTCTTTAGTAAGCAGTATGCTTACTCAAGCAGAAGAGATAATTCTCCTATCTCTTCGATTGAACATCTCAATCCCGCTAGTAGGGGCTATAGTCCTACTTGAAACCTTGATAGCTTCCTGTAGCCTTGATCAGCATAGTCTTCTATTATTTTGAGCTTTAGTTTCAAAAAGAATGACTAGGAGGAGGCTCCATGTCTACAAGGATATGATTGTTATCCGCTATATCATTGTTTTTGATGATAGTCTGGGCATTGTCTTCATCAGTGACCTCCTCAATGGAGAATCCAGCTCAATTCTGACCATTGAGTGACTTTTTATAGTTATTCTTACTTACAGTGGCTTTCACACTGCACAAGTTATCTTTATGATGGACTAGATATCCATCTTTGATAACTATATCGTCATAGTGTTGTACGACATTTGTATCAGTGTCTAGTGCACTGTTGATGTCTATCATGACATTATAGATGTCTTCCTTGCATATATAAGGCTTGTCCATGTATATGCACTGAAGCATGTCTAAGGGTCGTTTGATACGACCACAATAGGGTAGCATATATGCTACCAAGCTTATGAACACTTTTAGTTCCTGTGTCTGGGGAACTGGAACAGCTAGTAGCTCGTTCCTAACTGTCTCAAAGGATTTCTGCTTCGTCTTTATAGATAGTTGTGTAACTATTGGTTCAAGGGTCTTTTCCTCTTGTGGTGTTGCCTTATTAGTTGACATTGCATGGACCTTGGCCTCTTCTGAGGCCAGCCATACTGATAGGTCATTGGCTATCATTTCTTCATTGATCACAATGGATCCTAGGCCATTAAAGTCAATGTTGGCCTTGACTCACTTTAGGAAAGGAGTTCCTAACATAATGTTGTAATAATCAATGTTAACAATGTCAAATGTTTCAGTGTACGTTCGCTGTCCTACAGTAATGTCTGTAGTTACAGTATAGTAGAGTTTCACTGTAACAGTTTAAGACTGTTAAATTATAGACATATTATAATAAATAATAATATACATTGTATATATTGTATATTAAGTACATATATGCTTTATAATATAGTGTGGACACCATAAGTGTCCACAACGGCTCACATGTAGCATGCCAGCACATTAGGTGCTGGCATATATCTTTACTTTGCACCACTTGTACTACCTGATTACTCAATATAGACTTGAGTTCAGTTAGTCTCAGTGTGATAAGATATAAGCATATTATATCTTTTTTAACTTTCTCCTGAAAGTTCTGAGTATTTAACACACAATAATGTTGTGTGGTAGTACTTTGGGCAAATTAACATGTATACACATGTACATGAAAGCGCCATGTAGGGCTGATCACGGGTGACCCTCGGGTGCACCCCGGATGATACCTGCAGGTATGTCGATTCACTTTGGGGATACCTCCATCCCTACAGGTGGACACCTGCAGGTATCAAATACCTATACGGGTGGTTTCTCACGGGTACCTGTGACAGGTTACCTGCAGGTACCTGTGGGTTATCTGCAGGTATCTGAGGGTTATCTAGGTGATTTCATATATATTTCCACTACTACAGTGAGGGGGGGTCCCTATTTGCTATCCTGGACTCATATTTAACAAGAATTTCCCTTGTAGTATTGAATTAACACAAGTTTCAACATATTTACAGATACCTGTACAGGTATTCATTTAGCAAGATCAATACCTCCACCCTTACAGGTATTTAAGCGCTGGGTACCTGCAGGTTCAGGTGTCAAAACCTGCAGGTATTTTTGCGGGTAAACCTGCAGGTACCTGCAGGTGTGCAATACCCTTGATCAGCCCTAGCGCCATGGGTTAAGAACTACCTTAAGCCGTACTATTTGTATTTATATACAAATAGTATAGGAGTATGATGAGCATGCATCGTACTTGCAAGCGGACAGAGGAGCTGCTCACTCAAGTTGTAGGTGAGGATGAGCCCATCCCAGGACTCACCTCAGAGGAGTTGACGAATTCTCTCCCACAAGTCTCTGTTAACCCCCAATAGAGCGCGAAGGTGTTTGCAAAGGAACACCTGAGTGAACCAAGCGCACGAGCACACAGACCCCAGACTGTACCCGAGAGGATACAGTCCCCTATTGGTGCAGCAGGCACTGCTGGGTCTTCTATGCCCAGTCAATGCCTATTGTGAGTGGCTACAGCCTCGGGTACAGCCACTCATGGTCAAGATTCTCCTCAGAGAATTTATTCTGGTTCAGATTCAGGGCACGACCTCAGTGGGGCCCCTGATGAATCTGATCGCACATCTCCTGATGAAGGAGGTACGGAGAATGAAGATGGTAGCTTTACGATTAAAGCTAGTGAATTAGAAATACTCTGAAAGGAGTATGTTGATATCATGAATCTCAAAGAGAACGGTGAGATTGTTTTAGCAGAAGCCATGGAGGCTACTGAGTGGCTGAACACTGTGTTCAACCAGATCAGGACATATTTTTAGTCCCTTGATGAAAGTCTTCAGGGAAGACTATTGAGACTGGAAATAACCAATCTCGGGACAAAGCAGCCGCCAAGGCTGCTACCGAGCGAATAGTAGCACAAGGTGCTACTAGTGTCCCAGTAATTGGAACACACCAAGAAGAATGCGTGAGATTGAAACAATCTCTCAGAGAAACAGATAGTGATGAGAATTCCCCATCACCTAAGAGGTTGAATATTCATAAGAATATTCTGAGCGCTGCTCAAAGTGAGCAGAGTGAGGACTCACAGCCACAATGTGGCTGTGATGCGCATACAATGTATGCCCACGGTACATGTGACAAATGTGTGACTAATCAGTCATGCACACATCAAACGGGTGATATACGTGTGACAGAGGACACGTGCATGAACTTTCAAGAGTCCATGCAGACTAAATATAGACGAAATGTGTCTCCTATTAACACTTGGCACGAGCCAGTGAGTGTTAATAATAACAACAGAAATGATATATCTGTTGCACAGGCAATTCAGGGTATACCTCAATCAATTGAACATTCCTGGCATTCAATAAAGGATACACAAAGCATTGATATGAATGCTTTGAGAGACACTGGAGACACCTTGTTATTTACCCCAAATGAAATGTTTTGGAAAAGTGTCACTGGACCTGGTTGTATTATGGTTTTTATTGGAGTGATATATATATCAAATTTTGAATTATATGACCTTTTAAGTGAGAGGATAATAGTTTCAAATTTTCTAATTTGAACCAGATGAAGAAGGGAAAGAAAGGCTCTTACGAGTCAGTCTTTCAACATGTAGAAAGTTTAATACTACTCTGAATTTTTATCACTTATCTTAGTAATATACATCAAGTCATATTAGGGATCACAATTGATTGTCCAACATGAAGGAAACCTAGTGAGAACCACCCTTTCACATCCATGTCATTCAATACAAAGGTGCTAAAATTCCTGACATTATTCACAGTATCCATAACTTTAAATGTATAAGAAAGATACCTTTCTGTATTTATATATTTCATAAGAAAGCTGTGTCATATGCTATGTTTTTGATACTTTTCTATTAATATACTTTGAGCATTTAAATACATATAAATGTTGCTTTTCCAAATTGAAGGAAAAGCTTAGGAAAAGGTTTGGAAAAGGCTGCTAAACATTTAGGCTAAGTTTACCCTAAATTAGCCAGTGTGGGAACCCTGGATTTCTGCCAGGTGAAATGCTTTTAGGTAATGCATATAGCATGCCAATTTTACCATGCATTCCAGAGCAATGAAAAGTCATATTAATATTCTAAAATTCCGAAGATTTTTTCATACAAGATATTTAAAAGGGAAACTTACCTTTCACAAACATTCCAGGCTCCTTTGCCCAGAGAAAATCTCTGAAAAGAAACACTTTATCCTTAGCTAGAAATTCCAGATAATATTCACATTCCACAAGAATTTCTCTTGGGGTAAATAATGAATATTTCATAGCTATTCTTGCAGTTAAAGCTTTAACCCAACAAATATTTATTTTGCCTATTAATACAAGAACAGAATAATGATTTACTGGATTTCCCATACATATAACTTCCAAGGAAATAATATAAAAGCCTGGTCCAGTGATGGATTTCATATAAAATTCCTGGATCAGAAATAAAGTTGTGTCCCCAGTGAGAAGAGATAAAAGAGACTATCTCTGCAACTACAAAAGAAAAGTTGCATTCTGATGCAGACAGTATTACTACTCTCTCTCATTCAATGACAGTGCTGGAAGCCAATGCCCAGTACTGGAGTGACCTTAGTGATAAGGCCACGTGTCATAGCCATAGAGCCCTTGAACTGCAACTCAAGATGGCAGAAGAAAAGGTTAACACCCTTTTATATGAAGAAGCACCTGAGGAGGTGCTTCTGGAGGCTGTGAGGGAAGCACATGATATACACTTCCAATTAGACCAAAATACATGTTTGCATGAAGCTGGTTTAATGCCTGAACAACAAGTACAGTTCAGTGCAAATACTAGAAAGAATATAAATAGTCCTTCACAGGAGTATGGAATAAATCCCATATATCAGGCACATATAGGTAGAAATGAAGTCGATGCACCTTTGCATTGACAAAGTACACCTGCTTTGTCAATGACTGCACAATTCAATGGTGCAGTAGTCAATAGGACATCTGAATACCTTGGTATTCAGCAGATAGTGAGGCAGTTGATACAAAATGCCTCACATGAAGCTGAGCCAGAAAAGTCATTTCTGGCTAAAGCCAGTGTAAAAATGGAGAATCCGCCCACTTACAGTGGTGAACACAACCTAGAAAAGTTTGAAAGCTGGGTTGCAAGTGTACTTTGATATATGTCGATGTACAATCTGCTTGGATCTCGAGCAGGTAAAGTCCAACTTCAATTCTTGGGTCAGTGTTTAACTGATGAAGCCCAGGAATGGTTCTACCAGCAGGTAGAGCGGTTTGATCATGAGATCAAACACTGGGACCTGGAATCCGTAATAATGGGACTGCAGAAGTGGTTCATGCTGACATTGTTGCTGAACAAAGTTGCTGTCAACTATGACAACATTGTACAGGGTACTATGACTGTACAAAAACTCCATCAAGAGTTATTAAAACTGGCAAAACAGATGGTTGAATTGCCAGATGCGTATTCATATAGGAGAAGATTTATGGATGTGCTAAAACCTGAAATAAGAGAACAAGTTCTCAGGAAAGGTTTTACTCCTGAGTTCAGCAAGATTGATGAACTCATTGAACAAGCAGTAAGGTTGATAATGTCAAACATTATACTTCTGGTTATAATAGTAACCATGGCAGTGCTTATTTGCATAAGACTGCAATTGCAGAACACAGTCATGCTCAGCATACAACTACTACTCAGAATAAGAGTAGTAAAAATCAAAATGCTGGATCATCAAAACAGCATAAATCTGGAAGTAGACCTGTCCAGAACCAGCAGACAACTCAGTCATTGTCAGCAGGGGGAGGAAATGTGAGAGTTAATCCCACATACAGTAAAAATGCAGTAAAATTGGGTAATACGATGAATAAACCCACCCAGAGCAATCCTGTTAGAACTGCTGCGAAAGCAAACAATACTGTTGTCTGCTTTAACTGCAATCAACCAGGTCATATTCAACCTAATTGTCCTTTTCCTGACAAGAATAGGAGAATTGTAGGAGCAAGAATAGAAGAAGTTATTCTTGAAGAAGAGGAAGGTCAAATTGAAGAATTTGATGAAGGCACTCCTCATCCAGAGGAGCAGCAAGATTGGGAAAATCAACCTGAAGATGATGATCAACAGTATCATTTCGATGATGAGGAATATGAAATGAAGATCCATTGATGATGAAGTTGTGCAGGTCAATGCAGTCATTAAAGTAGAAGGCTATAATGATCGTTGCAGACTGTATGGAATTAGAGTCCAGGAATTAGAGACGGACATGAGAGTCTCTGCAGTAGTGAAGACAGGAGAAAAAGAACAGCCTGTCTATGATCATAGGGCCAGGAGGAAAGCTCGACCTTTACCCACAAGAGGTAAAGAGAATGAGACTATATCTGTGTTTTGGGATATAGATGGAACAAAGGCTCACTGCCTTTTAGACAGTGGGTGTGAAGGAATCATGATGTCAAGTGATTTCATCAGAGCCAACAAACTGCCAAAGTTTGAATTGGAGAAGCCTGTTATATTACAACTGGCTTGTGTGGGAAGTAAGTCTACTGTTCAATATAGACTTACAGCCAAAATACTTGTCGGCAATCAGAAGTATGATGAATATTTCAACATCACTAATGTCGATTATTATGACATTATATTAGGAACTCCATTCTTACATCAGTTTGAAATCTCATTGGATTTCAAGAATAACTGTGTGAAATTCAGTAAACTTAGTTTCCCCAATAGGTTTGGTAATATAACCCCAACCGAAGCAGATGAGAATGAAAATTGCCTGCTACAGGAAAAGCCTAAGGCTCTTCCTACTCCTACTTTGAAATGAAGTCAGGAGGGTGAGACTGATAATATATTACCATTAGTCTCACCCACAATTGCTGCTACATATGGAAGCAGCAAATCAGGAAGTAAGGGAATCAAACAGCATGTTTATGGTGTTCAAAGTAAAATATCATTTTCAAAAAATGATATTCCAATTCTGAGAGAAGCATGGCAGAATAGGTATGCAGATAACTTTGGAGATATCCCTCTGGAATTACCTCCATTTAGAGAGGTAAATCATGAGATCAAGTTAATTGATCCATCCAAAGTGATTTGATATAGGACTCCTAGATACCCTGAATCACTTAAAGAACAATTGATTGATAAAATCAATAAATATGTTACAGCTGGATGGTGGAGACAGACGTCAACACAACAAGCTGTACCCATGCTTTGCCTTGCTAAAAAACAGGCAAATTGAGAACTGTGTTTGATAAGTGATTGCAGAATGAAAACACAGTAAAGGATGTAACTCCTTTTCCTGACCAAGACATGATTTGTAATGATGTGGCCAGGTCTCAAGTTAGATCAAAGATTGATTTAACTGAAGTGTATGAAAAAATATGCATTGTGGATAGAGATGTAGATAAATCTGCATTTTCCCTCAATTTTTGGGACTTATGAAAGTCTTGTGATATAGATGGGTGATTGTAATGCTCCATCTACATTTCAGAATCTGATGACTATGATATTCATCAAACAAGTGGGTCGATTTGTCCATGTATATTTGGATGATATATTTGTGTTTTCAATGTCAATAGAAGAACATGAAGAACATTTGAGTCAAGTGTTCACATTATTATGTGCAAATCACTTATACCTGAGTAAAACTAAGGTAGATTTATATTCAGAAAGGATGGATTGCCTTGGACATGTAATTGATGACCAAGGTATTCATGCTGATACAGACAAACTGTATCGCATTCATAGCTGGTGCACTCCAAGAAGCTACAATGAAATTCTGCGATCTGTAGGATTATGCAATTATCTGGCATTATTCTTACCAGATATATCAGCATATACCAGCCCATTGACTGGTATAAACAGAAATAATTGTCTGTTTGAATGGACTTCATTTCTGGATAAATGCTTTAATTGTATAAAGCATATGGCAACCAAGCATTTAATATTAAAAGCACTTGATTGGAACTCACCATTAGATATATGGGTGGTGATTGATGGATCCAACTTTGGTGTTGGAGGATACATTGGACAAGGAAAAGAATGGAATACTTGTCATCCTGCTGGATTTCTATCAAAGAAATTCACATCAGCACAGCAAAATTACAGGACTCATGAACATGAAGCCCTTGCTGTACTGGAAGTGTTTGCCAAATCGCAAGATAAGCTATTAGGAAGGAAATTCTTCCTAGTCACAGACAATAAGAGTTTTACTTTCTTTAAGACTCAGGAAACCCTCACAGCTCGTCAAGCTTGTTGGTGGGATTTCATTAGTAGATTCGATTATGAACCTATTCATGTTCCAGGTGTCTTAAATGTAGTAGCAGATTGCCCATCTTGCTACTTTAAGAACAATTTTCCAGATGAAATTCATCTGGAATGGGAGTACGTTGACATAGATGTGTGACTTGATCCTGACAGAGATACTCTGCCAGTTGACAGGTACGTCAAGATAACAGCAAACAGAGAAATTAGAGTATCTGCTGCTGTGCGGCATACTAAAAGACTCAGGGAAATACCTGAGCCTAGGAAAGAGGAAGCAGATCAATTAGCATTGCTGGAGGGTGAACAAATTGATCATAATATTGAAGACGATGTATTAGTCTTCAATTTGGGTGCTGACAAAGTTAATTTGTGTCAACACATAGAAGGAGATAATCCTTTCCTTGATATAGTTAGAAATAACTATAGTAATGACAACTTGTTATCTAAAGTTGTTGCAGATATCTCTGCACATAAGCAATTTGCCATGCGGGATAAGCTGCTATTTACCAAAAATCAACTTGGTAGAGATGTTCTCTGTATCCCAGAGGATGCTTTTCTAAGGGGGAGGAGACTGGTCAAAATTATAATTGATCAGTCACATAAATTATAGGACACTTTGGAGCCTATAAAACTGTGAAATATATTTGTAGAGCATACTGGTGGACCAGTATGGCAAATGATATTGAATCATTTTGTCAGTCATGTGGCCAGTGCCAAACAGCCAAGACTGATAATCTTAGACCAGTAGGTCTACTACATACTCTGCCAATACCTAATGGATCTTGGGTCTCAATAGGTATTGATTTTGTCGGTCCATTACCAGAGGACAGAATAAATGATGAAAAGTATGATTATTTAATGGTAATCATTGATAGATTTCATCACAAGTACATTTAATACCAACAAATGTACGTGTTACAGCCAGAGCAGTAGCTTGGTTGTATTTGAAGGAAGTAGTTCGATTACATGGACTACCAGAGTCAATCCTAACTGATTGTGACTCCAAATTCACTTCAATATTCTGGAGTGAATTACAACGATTAATAGGTACTAAACTATTAATGTCTATGTTGTTTCATCCACAAACTGATGGAGCAACAGAACAAGCAAATCGTTCAATTGGGCAAATACTAAGAACAGTAGTTGCCAATAATCAGTGGGATTAGGCAGAGTGTTGTCCAATGGTGGAATTTGCTATCAACAGTAGTACTAGTGAATCAACGAGATATGCTCCCTTTGAAGTTATATATGGATACATGCTGCATATAAATTTACCCACTGATTTTAATACCAAATATAAGGGTATTAAACAATTTGCTGAACAAGCAAAATGTAATATAATGGTGACACATGATGCCATTATAGTGAGTCGCATTAAACAAACAATTAATGTGAATAAAAGACATAGACCAGGAGAAGAATATTCCCCTGGTGATTTTGTATATTTAAGTACCAAGAACCTGAACCTACTCAAGGGTTGGGCATGTAAAATTTTACCAAAGTGTATAGGACCTTATAAAGTCCTGGAAGCTCAAAATGAGAGCTCCAATGTCATACTTGAACTCCCTGAGGAGCTCAAGGATAGAAAGATTCATACAACCTTTCATAACAGTTTTATTAGGCCTTATATACCTAATAATGATGCACGGTTTCCAAACCGTGAAGCCAAAGCATTTTATGACTTTGGTATGGATGACAAACAAGAATGGTTCGTGGATGAGATCATTGGTTGTGAATGGACCAATGGTGAGTTACAATTTAGAGTCCAATGGACTCTAGGAGATGTTACCTGGGAACCCCTCTCAGGTGTAAAGGAATTAGAAGCTCTAGATAGATACTTAGAGCTGCACGGGGTTAAGCGCCTGCGTGATCTTCCTAAATTAGGAAGCAGAACAACAAATTCCTCCAAAAAGAGGAATTAATGCACATATATGCATATATATGCACTGTTAATGCTATTATTAAAGCTGCACTAAGTGCAAGTATAGTGCTGCATTATTATTATTATTATAATTAATTAAAATACCTTAGAAATAATGTATTATCACACATATATGCACATTTTATTAGCTTATTGTTAATAATAGAACAACTCAGCGTATGAGTCGCTAGAGATAAGATTAAACTATAATTAGTTTAATCAGAGGAATGTGGTTCCCCATGATCACTGATGCAATCAGTGCCAGATGGCATCAAGCCATGGCGGAGAATAAAAAGACTCCCTCGAGCATGCCTGGCATCTACAACTTAGACATGAACCACGTGCTGGTAGTGACAATGCCACTACCACATAGACAAAGGGGATTCATTTATGAGTCTGTCCCCTAGCAGCAGCAGCAATGCTGCTGACTTACTATCACACTTTTATGATCAACAAGCGAAGCGTGATGGACCTCACCTAGAGGTAGGCGCCATGACTGGTGCCTGCTTCATTTACCACCTGACAGGGTGTGAGCAATGCTCTGATTATGTGGAGCATATGCTATTGGACATCGAACATTGTTCATCCAAATACTCATTCGATAGGAATGAGATTCTAGACTGCCTCAATGAGGCATGGCCCAAACTTGGGGCATACATCACCGAAATAGGTGATGACCACAACAATTTCAAACAGGAATTGTTCAATGAGAAGTCAACAGATCATCGACTTCAAGATGAAATAGAGGATCTTAAAGACAAGATCCAAATGCTGGAGGCTCAGTTATCGAGTCTCCAGACCACGAATACCTCAAGTGAGCGTTCATTAATGCTCACTTCCCCGATCAATGTTGCATCATCCAATGTCAAACCACACCCTCTAGCAAGTCCTGAAACATGGACTTACTCTAGGAAATGCGCTCGTAAATTAGACAAGAGCTTCAGCTTCAGAAACAAGGTTCTGAAGTATGACGTGTGACCAAATCACTGGTCACTACATATATGGAATGTGTTGGAAGATTGGCACAACAACCCTATGAGTATCCTCAACACAGTTAGGGACAAATATGAAGGCTACTTCCTTGAAGAGGATGTAGACGTTGCTGCCTGGATAAATAAGGTAGCCGCAGATATTCCCCGCACCACTTTCATGTACCAACTGAAAGTGTACCAAATGAAAGTGGTATTTGGTAGCTGTATCAATTTTGAAATGGCCTTCAATGAATTTGATAAAAATTCATTCATCCCACATCACCAAACCATGCAGTGGATAACTGATGTGTCAACCCCATTACAGGTTGGGTCCCAGATAAGAAAGGGATGTAAAAATGACTCACAGGTCCTCGCATCTGTGAAACTACCCACTGGACCAGAGTTCTTATCTCTGATCCTTAAACATTGTTCTCTGTCTATAGAACAAATATACACCCAGATTATCCCTTATATGGAAAGGGATAATGAAAAGTGGCCTTGTAGCGCCACTGGCTCTGAACACGCTGCATATATGCAGATACATCAGTGTGCTCCTGCCCCTAATAAGGGCAAGAAACCTATGACTGGTTCACTCCAGTCAAGAATAGCTGCTCATGCTCAGCAGCTGGCTAGGACTGGTGAGTCTAGCCATCAGCGATTGGACGTGAATTCAGACATGTATAGTTAATCATGTGAGCCAGCCCTTCCATATGATGAGGTGCCGCCAAGCAGAGTCCCTGATGTGGAAATGAATGCACTAGTGATGACTGGTGTTAGAAGCACTTTCCATGATGAAAGTGCCATACATCTAGACACTGAACTAGATGATATTTATGATTAACTGCTAGTAGCAGTCAGCTGGGGAGGATGTAACAGTTTAAGACTGTTATATTATAGATATATTATAATAAATAATAACATACATTGTATATATTGTATATTAAGTACATATATGCTATATAATATAGTGTGGACACCATAAGTGTCCACAATGGCTCACATGTAGCATGCCGGTGCATGTACTACCTAATTACACAATATAGACTTGAGGTCAGTTAGTCTCAGTGTGATAAGATATAAACATATTATATTCGCTCTACTCCCCTGGAATGCCTGTTGTATTCCAATAGGCTCTGGTAGCTTATGCATGCGAAGCCCTGTTGCTCGCATAAATTCTGAGGACATTATGATGCCTTCACAACCACTGTTGAATAGACAGCAGGCCTTGGTACCTCCTACTAGAAAGTACCCTGTGATCGTTAATAGATTGTGTTTAGACCGAGCAGGT
>KN837128.1:394587-434100 GCA_000827215.1 Sphaerobolus stellatus SS14 | reverse complement strand
TATGATCATAGAGGGGTTCTCCCTTTTTGGCTATTTTAGCCTTCCTGGCATTCACCAGGCCAATGGGTATGACTGCAGCAATCCTTGCTAAGTCATGGCTATATCTGACCAAGTTCACTCAATGAATCCATTCATCATCAGACTAGTCAAATTTGCAGGGTTTGCTGCCCCAGCTGCATTGATCTTTGGAAAGATCCAGCTGATTATCGTACTCATCATTACAATATTCATCCTCATCAGGATGTTCATCATCAATATTGTCCTTGATGTCTAGGTTGGTATTATTGACCGGTCCCACAGGAGAGTTCTCTACATGGACAGCTCCTACACGGCGGGCCCTGATGGGCTCTGGGTAGTTGGGCTTGATGTGCCCCGATTTGCCACAATTATAGCATTCAATGCTATTATGGGATGATTTGTGATTCATCCACTGCCTATTATGGATAGGTGGTCCAGCCCTGCCAGGGACAGTTGACGAGTCTTTATTAACTCCAGAGGGTCCAGGGGTGATTGATGGACTCTTGTTGATCTCACCCAATTTGGGTGGATTGGCATGATTTTTGGTCCTATCAGGACCTTTATTCCTAGACCTGCACCTAGCGTTGGACAATACATTATTGTCCCATTGACTATTACTAGTCATGGGTTTGCTATTGGGAACCCCAACATTGTAGCAGTTAGTGTCTTCAAGTTTAACCACTTTCAGATACATTTTATGTATTGTCCTTTTCTCAGGGTCATACCCTGCACGTAATAGCAGGGATCTCAACCCTGGTCATAGGTTATCTACAAACTTCTTGCGAAGTGAATATGTGTCAGGTCGTTGGACCATTTGAGATGCATATAGTTCGAGTTCTGCAGTGAACTCTTGCACACTAAGTGTGTCCTGTTTGATTAAGTCAAACTTGTTAGACACTTTGCGTCTTGCCAATGATGGAATGTACTGGCTGTATAGACCAGTCATGACTTGTTCTAAGTCTATGGGAGTACCTTGGTACTTTCTGGGTTTGACTGTTTTGTCAAACCATTCAAGGGCTTTGCCCTCTAATCTCATTCCTATAAACAATACCTGATACTTATAAGCATCAGGACCTAGCATGCTATGCATGTCTAACCATCGTAGGAGACCTTTGACAAAGGTCTCAAGAGCTTTGAAGCTCTGTTCCCTGTTATACTTGTCAGGGGAAGTTACTTTAACTTTGGCTTTAGCCAATGGAGACTTCTCCATTGTAGTATTCATATTTTGGTCAAGCATATACTCAACCATTCGTACGAGGGGATTGTCGCTCTCGTTATTGGACGTATCAAGTATGTCCCAGTCGTCTAGATGCTGAAAGGGTACAGACCCTTCCTGATGATTCCTGACAGTGGTCTCACTGTCAATGTCATTGTCTTTGATGCCATCGAAGGGAGTGTATCGTACACTCTTATGGGGATTCTCCCATATTTTATCCATCCTAGGATTCTTGCTAGGGGGGATCAACTGTTGTCGATCTTGAGAATTTAATAATCCCACTCTACTCAATCTGAGTATTCATTCATATTCCATATGAGTATTTCTGGCAGCATTGGCAGCCTGGTTAAGATGGTGTGCAGGTGCTTGGTCTCCATATAGCTGTTCTAGAACAGTGGTCTGGGTAGAGAGCTCGGCCCGAGCTTTACTAAGTGCATGCTTGGTGCCTGAACTATTATTAGGTTGAGGAGTTGATTGCATCAACTCATGGTCAACATTAGGTTAACCATTTGTTGATTCTTCATTGATGTGATTATTCAACCAATTGGTTGGTCATTCAGAATGCGGATTAATTTCCTCATTATTAGGATCCCTGGTGGGATCTCTATGTTGAATACTTGACTTGCCCTTGGTAATCATTGAGTATTTCCCCCTGATCACAATTAATTGCATTCACAAGGTTCTAGTCCTTGCCTTGAGAGCACTATTGCTTTCATTGGTTTTTACCAATAATTGAGTGGCTTGATGGCTCATGTTGTGGATGGTTCTTACTTCATCCATATGCTCTTTAATACTGTTGAGCATTTCTTGGATTTGGTCACCAAGTGCCAACTCCTCAGGGTCTGGATCGGCCAAGGCCAATCGTTCACTTGGCTCAGAATAATCTGAGTAATTTTTTGGGAGGAACAGGTCATCGCTTTCTCCATGAGGATTGGGGGTCTGAGTAGGATCCTCAGATGTCTCCCATTCACTCACCTGTTGGGCAAGCTGATTGGCGACTTGGGTGCTCCGTGTCATAGGACGCATCGTATTCATCTCTGAGGCAGGTGATGCTGCCTGGTTGGGATCCTTGCCAGGATCTAGGGTGGGATTGTTCCCACCTGTGATGTTGGAAGTGCTGCCACTGGTCTTCTTCTTTGGGGCCATTGGAATGAAGGTTCATTCCAGATATTTGTATTGAATAGTTTTGATGTATAAGTCAAAAAAATGTAAAGACTATGGTCTTTACAGTGGTTAGCTACTATCACTAGACAGAATGTTGATCAGCTTGGCCACAGAAGAGACTACTGATTGTATTAGCTATTCCTTTCATAACATGTCACTTATGTACAATATAAGTCAACTTACAACTTCCCCTAGGATAATACTGAGAGTGTGACCTGCCAGAGTGTTCCGAACAAAAACGACAGGATGTCAATCACATGCTGGCACAATGGAGTTTGAAGCTACAGCTAAGCGGTCCAAGTGGTCACATATCATCATGGGGGCAGTCTTAGCTTGAAAGTGCATAAGCACTGTCATGCTCAATGCCGTCAAGGTGCATCTGCTGGCATCATGTCTCCTCACTCTGCCATGAAAGATTGGGATACCATATCTCTTGGACGTATGCAAATTTCCATATTCCAAAAAGCTGGGTGCAAAAGAGAGCTCTGGATGATGGTATGCAGAACCAGCTCTCCTGGCCTGCCTCAGATCCACAGTGGTAGTCTTGAAAATAGTTTAATTCTCAACATGCACTAATGAAAGTCCTAGATATAGTACTAGGCTAGAGCACCCCACCCCAACCTATGCCTAATTCTGTCTCCCTGAATTTATAACCTGACTGACCCACATTGTGTCTCTGATCGAGATTCTGTCCAGTGATAGTATATCACACCTTGCACTAGCAGACTGTTTACAATTATGTATTCAGATACTAGATAGTACAAGTTAAGAGGATAAAAACTGGTCAGTGCTAGTTGCTGACCCAGGACTATATACTAGAATATTATGTAATTACCTGGGTGCATATATGTGCCCATAAGAGTCCATAAGGACTTGGTGTAATTGACCGAAGCCAATTCATATAGTATGTATAATATATACAATAGATGCATATATGTGTCTCAATTAAGTCTAAGATGACTTGTAAGACAGGCAACACCAGGAACGGGCACCCCATTACATAAGCAAAAGTCACTGCTGACAACATCCACTACTCCTCTGTCAGAATACATTGTTTTGTAAATTCCTTCCAGGAGATGATTAGGAACATCTTTAGCTATTTTCTCCTGCACTTTGATTTTCAATAATGTATCTTATCACCAACTAGTAGCAGCCAGAGCCTCAAAATTTCACAAAAAAACCAAAATATTTTTTAAGCTTTTGTCACCATTCTACAACTTTTCAATTTTCTGACAGGTCAATTTTGGCATGCTTATGTAATATTAAGTGCCCATTTTAACTCTGCTGTCCATATCCTCTTGTCCTTGGGTGTCTTATTTGAAGCAATACAGTGCTCCTTTCATCTTCACTATGCCTCAGAAATCAAAGGTTAATTTTCAATGCATAAAAAACCTTCCACCATCCTAATCCACTGGTGAGCTCAATTTCCTCCAACTCTACAGACATTAACCACTTTTTTTAGCTATGCAAATCATTCAGCTCAGTTTATTTCAGCCTATTCACAAGGTCTAAATGGTGCAGAAGCTGTCTGGACCAATACGATATACCATTCCCACTGCACATTACCTGGATGCTTGTAGTGTTACCGTGGTCCCAGACTAACAGATTTTCCCACAGAGATTACAACCAAACAAGCAGACATTCTTGCTCAAAATTAGTTCTTTAGGATCCTAAACTTTTGTATTTCCAGCTCATCCACTCCATATTGACTTGAAGAATTTAGGAGAGATTTTAGTTCAGTCCAGTCCTAGGGGACCAACAGAACTAGACCAAACTTTGGCAATACTAGATGGTTGAGGAGGCTAAGAATGTAAGGGCAACCCTCGAAGCCGAGCGGACGTCACGCAGAGCTAGCAGAGGGGAAATCCAAAGATATATAAGTAAACGAAATATATACATGCAAGGGAATCTCACCTAGCAGAGGGGAAATCCAAAGAGAAAGACTTGGATGGCCTCTGCCAGAGTGAGCCCACTATATACCGTCCGGAAACGGGAACACTAACTCTGAAAGGAAAGTGAACAATGATCTGATGAAACCGGAAACAATAAAGAAAGGGGAAACGAACCAATGAGAAGGAAGACAAAGGAAGCGGAAGCGAACGGAGAAACAATGGAACAATCCCTAAGCCGACCGGCGCTAAACAACCCATCACTCATGCGCTATGACTATATGCGCATATATCCTCCACCAGACGACCATTGTCTCCAACCAAACCTCCCACTCTCCGGCCACAGGAGTCGACGAATGTGTTGAGGGTGAATCCCGCGTGGAATCGCTTCCAGAGGGTGCTTGACGCGAGGGATCGTTCCGGACGGAAAGGTTCCGGGCGGAAATCTGGAGGTGTCCCCTGACAAAGAAGCACCTGGGCAGGGAGGAGATAGCCAATAAATGGATCATAATGTGCTGTTTGAACTCTTATTCAGAATACATGAGAATTATTTTATATAAAAAAGTAATATATTTAAAAGCCCTCAGATGTCTTGGGAAGCCAAAAAAAAAAGGTTCACTTTTCCAAAAGCCAGATTTGGCACAAGCACCCAACTAAGCACCTGCTTACATAAAGGTGCCTGTTGCTGGTGTCACCTGTCTTAGGAAGGGATATAATAAGGATCCCTTACACTTGCACACCCCATCAAACATAGTCCTGGCACCATGCAGTTCGTCCAGCAATATTGCTTCATCTTCCTCATCTAGATCCTCAACTTGCACAGCCACTTCCAGCTGTTGTACACAAGCAAACAACTTGACCTGATCAGTTCATAGATGCAGGATGTGCTGTATTGCTTGATCAGCACCTTTGGCAGTCGGACCTACAACAGCATGAAATATGAGTATCTGTTACATTCAAGAGGTTGACAGAGACCTATGTTTCAATGGTGCAGTCTGATGTTCAACCTGTTGTGCCCATTCTTCCCACAGGATTGTATCCCCCACAATATGCTTCTCCCGAACTGCCTTTGCCTCACCCTCATGTTTAGCACAGGCCCTGCATTTACGCCTAAGCCATTGACCCAGGCTACATATGGTGTCTCGTTTATTGTGATAGATCTGTCTATCCAACATTCACTGATGCCAGAACTGCTGAAGCAGATGTCAGCTCAGATATCAATAAACAATGGTACTTTGTGCTTACCCCAGACACACATAAAGATGATATCAGTCTCTTGAGTGCACTCCAGAAGTGCCATCAGATAACCCAAATCCAGTGGACTTGCGAGGGTGATAAAGTAATTGGCAAGGCCACTGGTGTCCATATGCATGAAAGACCAACACTGCAAATGACATTCACTGGTAATATTCTGCAAGGATCCCATGCTGTGCCAATGATTAGCAACCAAGGTGCAAATGTGAATGAGAACTGACATACCTTGATCATACTTCACTCAATCTGATATGCAATGTCATAAAGCAAGCCAACATTCCAGTCCAGTGGCAGATTGTCAAAGAGCACCTTGATGAGTGCATATGCATAATACTGTCGTTCACCACCACTGGTCATATTGATCACCCAAAGCAGGTGATCATGGTGACACACAATTGCAATGAGGCCTGTATCCACATAGACAGCTGTGGAAGCTTTTTACTGAGTCTTGTCAGCAGCCACATAGCTATTGTGACATTCCTTCAGAACCTCTTCAGGTAGGCATGCCTGGGGCCCTGCAACATTCACAAATGTCAGACATTTGTCCTTGTTATTCCTCATCTCCTCAATGTAGTGTTTCATGCTGTCGATAATGTCAGGATGGATGAATTGGGTGCTAGGGTGCACCAATGCAACATCTTCATAACGGCCTTTCAAGCACTTCTGAGCAAAATTTGCATCAATGGTGATGATGCAATGTGATCTGCAATGGATATCAGAGACAGCCACTGATAAGAATCAGCAGACATACCCTGAGAGCTTCAGATCAGGTCGACCACCCCCGAAGCATAATGGGCATGTCTGGTATAGGTAGCGTGAAAGCTTGCATTGTGGCCCTTCACTACACCCAGCCACAGGGCCCATGTTTGAACTCATTGATCCTGGTGCAGACAGTTTTGCATCTGCTTGTTGCAGCAGATTATAGTGTGGGTTAGAAGCTGTGTCATGGCTATGTGGTAGTATCACACCGGGTGACAGGATAGGCAGTGGAGGTGGAGGTGGAGGTACGACGCTGGGCACTGGGATTAGAGGTAGGGGTATGATGCTGCTGAATAGTGGGTTAGGAAGCGGGAGTTCAGCACTAGGTGCATGCTGTGTCATTGCTGGTGATGCTGTTGAGCTGACTGCTGTTTCAATAGCCCCATGAACGAACTTCTGAGCCTCATCACCCAGCACATTATACCACTGATACACTGCATTAAACCAACACTTTAGAGTCTCCTAAGATAAAAGCAAAGCAAAAGTCAATGTGTGATCAATGCAGCCATCAAATACAATACTTACCCTTGCACTCAGAATGTACCCATGTTCCTTCCAAAACCACTCCAGACTTGCCAACCAACCTGTGATGTTTGGTGCAATGTTGAACATGGTTGTACTGATGAGATCCAGCAGGTTCAGGTCAAAAGCCACACTGGGTTGAAGTGGTGCACATCCAATCAGGTCGAGATGCATGAGCTGGATGTACGCCAGCTTGCATTTACAACATAGAAGCTGAATCTCATTGGGACCTGTGAACACAGGAGTAAGTCAGTGTGCACAAAGAAAACAAAGATCAAGATCAACAGTCAACTCACGATCCCAGTATGCGACAACAATCCTTTGAGTCCATGTTCATTCCCCACACATGCATGGCTGTGACCTGTATTTGTTTCAGAATTCAAGTGGTGCTGAGATTCTTCCACATTCAGTGAGGCATAACCACTGTAGATAAAGTGGCACAAGGGCTGGTATGACTGTGGTGGTCCAATTGTGCAACTGGTTGGCATTTTTGTGATGATAGATCTGCTTGAACTTCTCATGCTTTTGCTTGTCAAGTCGATTCTTCTCCTTCACATTCCAGCTGGCAATAGCCTGGTGATCCCACTCAATCCCCTCCATCTCATTGCCCATGTCCATGTCACCAACACCATGTGGTATAGCACTATAACTTGGGTTCAATTGTGCTTGTCCTGTTCTGCTGAGCATTGATGAGGCACCAAGATGAAGATTCTGGCAAGGAATGTTATGTGATTGAACAAACTTTTGATGAAAGGGTAAATAGAGAGGAACAACTTTATGTGGGGTAGGAGGCAGGTGGGGACCTTCATGGATCTGTCATGATGTATGGGTGTCTTTTGCTGGCAGGAACTTCATATCACTGTCTCCCAAAGCGCCTGGTTGAGCTTGCTTCTTTCAAGGCTTGGCCTTGTGGTGTGATCCTGCCAAAGGATGACTTGAAGACATGATGGGGGTTGGGCAGGATGGTGCAGTGTTATGTAATGTCGGAGCTAGAAATAACTTGTGCTTTGGACATGAGGCAACTCTGCCATAGTACATACTCCTGAACCTTTTATGCATGCATGCACTTGTATTATGACATCTTTTCCTTCAGGATAATTTAGCACATGCTTTATAATGTTCATATTTACAATAGACAGGTTGTGCAAGAGCCACAGAGCCACGGCGTGGCTATTTTCTGTTGTGCAGCTGTGGCTCCAACATGCCATGTCCCAATGAGTAGCCACTGTAAGATTGGGAAATGGCACGTTGGAGCCACAGTGGAGCCACAGCTGCACAACAAAAAATAGCCACACTGTTGCACTGTGGCTCTTGCACAACCTGTCTAATGGCAAAGCCAGTACATCCCCAGGTACGTGTGTAACATTCAATTTGTGGCCCAACATTTAAGCTGCAGATATCCCGCTATCTACTCACAGGATATGGACACATTCTACCTCAATATTTTCTATAAATGTTAACACATCTGAACAAACACATTGCCAGCCCTAGGAGAGCCTGATCAACGGGTTCTGGGGACATTGTCCTCCCCACTGCCTTTCACTATATGCCCTATTTATAAACCAATGGCTATGAATAGAGGGCTATATTTAATGCATAGGACTAACTTAATTCTTATAGGCATACCTGTTGTTTTCTAGTCTTCCAGGAGATATTGCAATAAGCCACATGCTTCAGACACCTCCTAAAAATAGTCCTCCTTCATGGTCACTACAGGATATTCTCCACAAAACACCATTCTATTGCTTATATGAAGTGTATGTATGACATACAAAATTGGTGTTCAATTATATTGTCTCTAGATGGTATTTCCCTTATTTCCCTCAGTTAACTTTATCTGTAGGATATGACACTTTGTCAGAAGATAGATTATAAATACTATTGAGAATCAAAAATGATAAATCAGACCTAGTATGTCTGTGTCAATGAGAATAAAAATGTTTCCCTCTCCATTTCTCACACTTCCACCACCTGTCAAGAGTGCCTGGTGACTCCAATTACCTCAGGCAGATAATCGAAAGTGTTATATAGACACATCCCTACGACTTGTCATAATTCACCCCTATTAAATTTCTTCTTGATAATTTTTGTCCCGAAAATGAGGACGCCATGTGTGGGATCTGAGGCTTAATTCTGCACATTATACCTGTCACTGTCTTTGTACCACTGAATTAGACTGCTACGACTGGGACTTGGTAAACACCTACAATCTTCTGCTCTGTGAACACTTTAACAGCCTATTTCAACAGGTTAACACAATGATTGGAAGGCATCTGAAATATACCACAGATGAAGCTAGACAAGAGGCAAACCTCCCCCAGAAGTGTCATTACAATGCAAAGTAAGTCATATTTGGAGCTATCATTTCAAGGACTTATTAAATTATCATATATTATAAACTAATTCTACAGGAATGCTGGATGTGAAAGGGAGAAGGGGTTAGAAAGGTACTATCACTGGAAACACTTGCCCAGTCACTCGAAAAAATCCCTTTCAAGCAAGTTGGCTGTTGCATGGAGAGCATATGCTTCTCACGGAAGGGATGACTTCAAACCTATGGAGATCACTTATTAAACAGTTCTGTGTGACGTAGTCAATGAGCTATGGTTTTGAGTAAGAACTACAGGTCACATGTTGACAAACAACAGTGGGATACATGCTCTTTACCTCAAGACAGTAGGTGAAACCAAAGAGGGCCCTTTCCTACACATGCTGAAGGAGAGCAAAGCCAAGCAACAACAATTCCATGAGCTGGGACTGGATGCTGATCAAATGCAAACTGAGGTGCTCCACAGAGACCCTGCTGGGGGTAGCATCCAATTTAAAGAAATAACCTAACTGTGCAGAGATTCGGATATCATTAAGAAGTTTTATGGCGAGGTGGCATCCTTGCTCAGCCAAGCAGGAGTTAAGATGCTGCAGACTCAGTTGGCTATGTTTGCCATGGGCACCACAGAAATTGTATTAATGTAGTATTCTGGATTGGGCTGTATGTTACACATCAATACATTTAACATCTAATAATACCCATGATACAAAATGTACATAATAGAGTGTATTCGCAGCTAGCTTTAGTTGTGTGCCTAGCTTTTTGATACTTATGGAGCCTAGTGGAACTTATCAAATGTACTCTGTTGACTGAAATGAAGCCGTCACTCCCCATTGCTGACACAGTAACCACTACTATGCCTCTCAACCATACACAAAGATCAATTCTCGTATTCTTAGCATGTATACAGCCTAGAAAACCATCTATTCTATCATGATGGAAAACTGGCTTGGCCTGGTGATGGTAGTGGTGGATCCAAACTAAATGGCTGCAAAGCCTGTTCGGGTCTTGTAAATTCTATAAATGATTCCTCAAATTGAGGCGAGTAGTATTGGAAGGGAGGGTATATATCATTCGTTCTGTCTCGCATAGTGGTCAATTGTGTATCATTTAGTCTAGAGAAGAGGAGACATTTCGAGTGGAGACTATATAACTAAGCAAATGACTGGAGATATAGCAGATGTGGAGCCAGTGGGGCCACTCCACCTAACCTTTGTCAACCAGAGTGAAGCTAGCAAAAAATAGCGAAAGCTAGCTGCAAATACATTCTAATTATGATGGAGTTGGCAAATGGGAGTCAGCAGGCTGGAGAGTTGGGTAATTGTCACCAGGAAAACTGACATGATAGGTACGTCTGCTGTGTCTTTATAAACTCTAAAACAATCAACAAAACAATCAACATCATTCCCAACAAAGTAAAGACTGAAGTCAAACTCACCCTCCAAGCCCAGCTTCCTCACCACCGCCCCACCCTCGCCCACGCTTCCTCAGACATTACTTCCCCATTTAAACTCTTCACACCGCTGTCCAATATCACTTCGACGGTTGATTTGGGGTTGTTCGCCTATAGAATAACGGATGTCAGTTTTCGCGTTCGATGCGATATGAGAAACAGGATTGGAAACGGTGTGAAGGATGGAAGGATATAGGATATAGGGAGAAACGAACGAAGAACTTCGTGCACTCTTAATAAGCCGTTGAGGGAAGGTGAGGCGCAGAGGCAGAGGCAGCAGGGGTGGGCTTCACGCTCCCTCTTCGGCGCTGTTGAAGCGTTGGAGGAGGGATGAGAGGAGTTGTAGGAGGAGGAGGAAGGTGCAGTGTGAGCGTGACCTTTGGAAGTTTGGGTTTAGGAGCACATGGCTTGGAGGGAATAGCGCGCGAGATGGACAAGAATGTGTCGGGTGTGGGGGACGCGATCTTCGGGCGTTTGGATTTTGAGGTCGTGCTCGTTGTGTTTGGCGTCGTCGATATTGTGGAGGTCTCGGGATTCTTGCGTTTCTTGCTCGGCGATGTCGACTGTCTCTGCGTTTGCGTTTGCGTTTGCGTTTGCGGTTGTAGTGGCATCGCGGCAACCCACTCCCACTCCTCCTTCCCCCAGCAACTTCACCATATCAATCCACACACTATCCTCCGTCTCCGTGCACCGATTTACACGCGCCTTCCTCCCTATATCCACTCAGCTCTCCAACGCGAAGTTCGCGCTCTCTGTGCAGTTTAGGCCGAGGTTGAAGCCGGCGTGGTAGCCCCTGGGAAAAGTGACGACGAATTCGCTGGCGTGTTGCACGAGGACGTTGGGTTTCGATGGTTTTGAGGAGTGGGGTTTGGGGGAAGCGAGGTAGGCTTGGCGGCGGAGGAATTGGGGACAGGATGTGGTTGATCCCGGGAAGGAACTGGACATGATTCGAGGGTGAGCGCATGGAATTGGGGGATAGCGTGATCGCTGGATCGATAGTTAGCTAAAATAACAACGGCGACAGCTGTACGCATGCCTTGTGGATCAACTCGCAGTCATCCTTTCGTCGATAGAGTCCTTCTCCTCATCCGCGGCTTCCTGTGATTGCGGTGATGCTAGGCTTGCTATCAATAGCGAGACTTGAGCTTGATGTAGTTGAGTAGCATTGGTAGTATATGGGTAGGAGAGTAATACGCTTGAGATATATAGAGTAGCTACAGGAGGATCGCTGTGCTGGTCGACGAAGACGGCGTGATAGACGCCTATTCTGTGTCGTCATCGAACGGGATTCGTCGTGACTTGCTCTGTAGCTTAGCCAAAAGTAGCCGCAGCCGATCCAATGGCTGGCTAGCCAGCCGTAGCCAGCCATGGGCAACGCTATAGCTAACTTCGTTGTGGACGCTTCTTGTACTGTACCCATGATAAAGAAAAACTCCGCTTTAGTCCTGCCGTGTATCGGCCCCTGCTTTCATTTATGATCATAAGAATTGGAGACACGAGGCGTTTTTGGTGATCAGAATGATTGGCGTTGGGAAGTTGAATTTACGATTGGTTTGAGCTGTTTCTCGCAGTCTGACTGATAACACCTAAGTCCTTCCAATTCTTCCAACCAGCCCGTATTCTTCCGATCGGAACGATTGGAATGTCGTGGCCAGTCAAACGTACTCGGGATGATAGACCAAGGCTGAGGGGATGATAGGGGAGCAGTAGAGCTTGGCAGCCGCAACCGCAGACTAAGTTGCTTGCCTGATCATCAGCATCCTTGTTCCCACAAGCAACAGTCGAAGGCAGCAAAATAACATCAGGTACTACACCACTACTAGCATGGCCAATATCATTCGATCTGCAAAGTCTGGGAGCGACTGGACTGTAAACGAGCTTGATGCGTACAACATTACAATCGTCTCTCAGGACCTCGCAGCATTCTTTGGTAGTGATGTGCTACCTCTTCCTGCTCGTCACCCCGATCTTGTCGACAAAGTAGCAGCCGATGAAATAGAGGATGAGGATTCCTACCAGGTCGACCGCTACATAAATCTTGCCATAGATCCGATTCCCGGCGAAGAGTCTGCTGTTAACGATTCTGCGATGCAGCTTCTGCGTACGATGGGCTATGCGGGGAGGGCGGTTGGCAGGGACTTGCGCAGTCGCAAAGATATCCCTTTCCTTATCTGCGGAGAGTGGAGACTTGCCAAGACAGATGTGTGCGTCATGGATAGGAACGAAATCTTGCTCCTTGTGCAGGAAGACAAATGCCACATGGAACTTGGGGATCCTTACTCCCAGCTCATTGCGGAGGCCATCGCAGCTGTTCAAAGCAACAATTGAGTGCGCGACCACCTCGGCTTAGACATCCTTGACTTCAAGGAGATGGCCGGGATCGTCATGATCGGCACTTCTCCGACATTCTTCAAGGTTCCTGTCACCCCCGACCTGATGCAAGCCGTCCAGAGGGGACAATACCCATCTACGCCCACTGTCGTTGCTATGCATCGGCCCATTCTTCCCAGACCTCTTCACCGTCTCAGCGAAGGCATGCGACATCTTGATAACAGGCGTGCCATAATTGCTTGTTTTGAGTCGTTTAAGCAATTCGTGAACTGGTCAGTGAACTTCTCACCTTTTCAAATACTGTCGCGGAGTCAGACGCTGAACCACGGTTGCAGATGTCTAGCATTACCTTCTCGGTTTCAGATTCATCTCTCTCGCTTTTACAAATAGCCAAGTATTGTATGTAGATCTGCCTCACACTTCTTTCTCTCCCATCTCTACTAAGATAGCGGAACGATGGATCCACACCTAAGTGCCCACAGATGGTGGTCGCTATTACCCGACACACAGGTACAAATGATAAAATGTAACACCATGGAAATGTTTAGAATTATTATAGCTGCAATTGTATGGTATCAGTTTTTGAAAATATTTCTCATGCATGAAGTTATTTCATGAATAAAATGCTTTTATTCAAAAATGTTCTAAATGACTTTTCCAGCCTCTGGAGCACAACTTTCTTTATGACCGTTGCAAGAACCCTAACCTGCGGATACTAGTATTCTACATATTCACGTACCTTTACCTATGGGTTGAAATAATTACCTCTAGTATTTATTGAGAGTCAGTTGGATAGCTGAACACCCCGTGGTCGAAAGATCAAGATTCTCAGAGGCAGCACTCCTCGGTCAGAACGTCATATAGTACTTTAGTTGGCATGATTTTTCTATTATGTATGGGTTCATATCTAGCGACAGATTGATTTATTGGAAATATCCTACACCCAGTCAACGAGGGTACCAGTCGTCCTCGTCGTTTGATGACTCTAGGAAATGTTACTCTAATATATGCTCCCGAGATGATTTCTTGGAGTCATGACACCCACTATATTAAGTCTCCCATCTGACATTGATGATAATCCGCACACACACACCTAAGAGATACGCCTCGTATGACTACTAGTAGCCTTTCAAGAACACTGGTGTTGTCGACAGGATCTTCCACGCAATTAAGAACCGTTGTCGCGGAGGTCTGAAGCTGCCTCTTATGCTCTGAGATCCGTGCTACCAACATATGAAATTGCTGAAATATTTACAGCACTCGATCATTGAGTAACTATTATTATTATTAGGTTCGATTCGATAACTTTTCCACTTCGTTTGACGAGATTTCACTGTCTCAATATTATCTTCAGATCGCCGCTCTAATACCGCTGTGCACTCAGAAATCTCACTCTTATCGATCACAGATTCTTCCAGAGTTCTAGAGCGGAAATACTCGACTGTCGAGACGTGTACGAGTCCTAAACGGAACAGCACCAATGGAAATATTCAAGGAGATAAGTGTGAGAGCTAAGCTCAGAAAAGAACACCGATTCGCCATGAGCGAAATGCTACAAAATATTCGACTAATGTAGAGCAAATAATTAGTAATTTAATAAGAAAGTGCTCACAAAACTGCTGCGCTTGAATGGGAGCTAAATTAGACGTTCGAGCCTGAAATGAAATATATTCAGTATACATTACCTACTGAGAAATGACGAGAAATGCGGCACACCTTTAACGGTGGGTTGCAATGGACGCCGAGAAGAAAGTATATTGAAAGTCGGAGTTCGGCGACGAGAAATAAGACTGAAAGAGCGAAATGAAGAAACGTACCTCCACCAACACAACCTCAAAACGTAAGAATATTGGTTCGCATCCTGTGTCTGTCCCTTACTTATTCCATCGAAGTCTCATAGGAGCTGGAGTTGCGACACACTTTCTTTCGGGATATGGCGATCTGTAAATAAAACAACGAAGAAACGCTATATACGCCATTATGGGCACGAGAACGTGAGAACGAGGAAGGAAGACGTACCGGATTACTTATGTTGTGTACCATGGATAATCCACGACATGGTTCCGAATACTGTGTTTACATACTGTCCTCCTCTTTGTCCATCTCCGCAGCGTCCTGTATTTAACTGGTCCATATTCTTGAGATCGATATACACAAGGAATCCATTCCCAAACGACGCATACTACACGTAGAAGGCATTGCTGAATTTGCATGTCGTACAGTTGATCAGCACGCCGCAAGTTCGAGCTGAGATAGGAATATACATGCGTTTCCTAGATAAGAGCAAGAAGACTGGTCAGCATTATGAAAATGATAAGAATGATTAGAAATAGAAGGAACATACAAACTTGAACCGAGCCTCAATGATCTTGTTTGCGTCCCATCCCATCCTCCCAGCTCAACCAACGCCTCCTCATCTGTCTCAGAAAAGTAAGCCACACCCAAAACACATGTTCTGTACCTGCACTATGTGCTGCGGAACCTGCAACTACGTTGGATTCAGGAGAAATAATAATAAGAGTTAGGAATTGAAGGTCGTGTACGGCGTGAAAAGTGAAAGGATGGATGGACTTCTACGATCGTCGTTGCGGGTTGCGATGATAAGAAATTGAAGTAATTGCTGAAGAGTATGATCGACGTGTTTGTGATGCGGAAGCGTGCGCGGAGGTTGGGAGGGATGACGGACGAAACCATGTGGTTGGGAATGGATTGGACGTTTCTGGGGCGTTTGGATGTGGGGGATGAGGTGAATATTAATGGCGAGGTTGGATGTAAGTCAGGATTGAGAGATTTTTGTCTCCTGTTCGACGATCGAGACTGCGATTGTTGTTAATGTTACAACCTTTAATTCACTTCACCCGTTTCTTGTTTCTCGTCTCCCATATCCGCCTAACCAACTGTGCCAAAGCAATATACGCGTCATTAGCAAGTCGACATATCTTCAGTGTCAAGGTTTGTTCAAACTGACTCCCTGAGTAGAGAAGGAGATTGTTGAAGGTTGCAGCTCTGTCTCCTTTCATAATCAAGATAGCACAGCTGAAGTTGCTGCTTCCAGTTGATTAAAGCTGACTACATTAATGATCAGCTAAAGGAAAGGTAATATTGGCTGCACACATACCCTAGAGATCAACTTGTAGTCATCCTGTCATTGTTATTCCCATCTGCAGCTTCCTTTGATTCCAGTGCTTAAGATAGCAACAACAAGACTTGATCTTGCTGGGTTGAAGACTGAATAGGATGGCAATGAAGATGTGTGAGTAAAATGTGACTGAGATGTGCAGGGTAACTGGAGGAAGAGAATGGTTGTGCTTGCTGTCATCATTGAGAAAGATATGTGATAACCACCTGCTTTGTGTTTTGTCATCAAAACTTCTTGTTCACCATGATGACTATGATGGATTGCAACGGTGCCTCTGGTTCAAACCTGTCACCAGTCTCGAGCAGGGTCCTGTTCCCAGCAAGATTCTGAATATTTATTTAATATTCACCCAGTCAGTTCAATGTTGGCTGTACTGGTCAATATCCATCCTGGAACTTATTCACCAATACTTATGCAAGAAAACTTGAATGACAGGATCATTCAATGCTATTATAGTAGGGTCTCCTTTTATTGAATGCTTGAGTACATTACACACATACACATGATATTGACAAACCGCATGAAACATCCAATATCCCAATCTATCTAGGACATATTATCCATCTGAACAGTCCAATAATAATCTCCATAAATACCATGACACATATGGGAAAGAAGATGAGGATAATAACTTGGGATATTCATATCCACCTTGCCAGTCTGCAAAAGGACTTTGACAACTTCTGTATAACCTTTCTTGGCTGCATTATATAGAGGTGTATCTCCATAATTGTTTCTAGTGCCTGGATCAAATTTACCAGTCTGAAGTAAAAGCTCAACCACCTCTGTATGGCCATCTAAAACTGCACAGGCTAAAGCTGTATCTCCATCATTGTCTCTGGCATCCAGATTGACCCTACCAGTCTGAAGTAAGTGTTCTATGATTTCCTTGTGACCATATTGAGCAGCAATGGTAAGGGAAGTGGATTGATGATTATCTCTGCTGTCAGGATCAATCTTTCCACTCTTAAGGAAGAATTCAACCACTGCTGTCTGGCCCCCCAAAGCAGCATATAAAAAGGGAGTTCGCCCAGCATTGTCCTTGAGCTCAGGATTAATCTTTCCACTCTTGAAGAGGAGTTCAACCACCTCTATCTTGCCCTGCTGAGCAGCATATAAAAATGGAGTTCACCCATGATTGTCCTTGCTCTCAGGATCAATCTTTCCACTATTGAAGAGGAATTCAATGACCCCTGTACAGCCCTCCTCAGCAGCATATGAAAATGGAGTTCACCCATCATTGTCTTTGCTCTCAGGATCAATATTTCCACTATTGAAGAGGAATTCAATGACCTCTGTATGGCCCCACTGAGCAGCATATGAAAATGGGGTTTGCCCATCATTGTCCTTGCTCTCAGGATCAATCTTTCCACTCTTGAAGAGGAATTCAATGACCTCTGTCTGACCCCCCTCAGCAGCATAGGAAAATTGGGTTCGCCCATCATTGTCCTTGATATCAGGATCAATCTTTCCACTCTTTGAAGAGGAGTTCAACCACCTCTGTCAGGCCCTGTGCAGCAGCATATGAAAATGGTGTTCGTCCACTGGTGTCTTTGTTATCCATGTGACTGTTAAGCTCAGTATAGTCTTGTAATTTCTCTTGATTTACAATTGCCTTTATGACCTTGTTCAATCCTAGAGAAACACAGATATTTAAAGGTGTTAGAAATGGCCATTCCCTGAATGCCCATCTAATCTCATAATATGCTAATTTGTGGCATGTTTCCCATGGAATAGCTTGATTCAGGAATTGGTGAACTATAATCTCCAGTTTTTGACTGTTCAAAAGCTGACAGCATTGATAGATAATTTCCTCCTCCTCAGTATATGACATATACCATCACCATCCATTGCTGGCATAATTCACAAATGAGAACTGTGATACATCCTCTTCACATGGGATGGTATCAAAGAAGGACAAACAAACTGCTGCTAAGCTGGCTTCTGAGAGAAATGGTGATTTCCCAATATATTGCTTGAGAAAATCATAGGCAGTTTCATCTAGAATATATGAGTAGCTATTCAGTTAGTCCTTATAACCACCACTCACGAATAAGGCTAACAGTCCTTGATCTTCCAACTATCACAAGACCCTGGCACAGACCCACAATTTGATCTTCCTCAAGGAAGTCTGAAGGGTCTATAGCTTTCCCACCCATCAATTGTAGGGCACTTTGAAACTCTTCAAGTGTGAGAGGATGATAAGATAGAAGGATGAAAGACAATATCCTGTAGAAAATAGTACTCCTCTCTGGGTCATGATGTCCTATTCTCTTTATAATATCTAGATAAGTATCATTAAAATTCTTGTGGAGGCCTTCCAGAGTGGTTATAATGTCTGAAGGTGTTCCATGTTGTGCCTTCTGCTGAATTGTAAACTTCATATGGTTTAGCCAGGAGAAAGCTGCCAAAACTATCAACCAGGGAGGATAATAGAAATATAAACACTCACATCTGTGAAGATTTTTGCTGTACTCTAGCAATGATTTTACCCTTAAATTTTGATAACTTCTTATTCAATCTAGGGAACTTTTGAATTTGGGACTCAATAAAAGCTTGGATATCAACAGATTCTCCCATGATGTCCACTATTGATTCTGTCACAATGGTACTGCTTGGGCGTGCCCCTACGCACTGGAGGTAAAAGTGACGCACAGAATCGAAGTACAGCAGGACGGGCTGCCTTGATATCTGAGCAGACAATGAGATAGTCGATCGCGGCTTCGGTTTCTTCGAGGATAGGACAGCTGAGCACATCTCAAGTCGCGATGCTGCAGCATTCTGTTAAAGATCGCTGTATCGATAATTAGCTAAAACAAAGATGACAATAGCTGGACACATACCTCGTAGCATAACTCGTAGTCACCCTGTCCTCGGTATAGTCCGTCTTCCCATCCGCGGCTTCCTGAAAAAAAAAAAAACATAAGTAATCATACTAAAAAAATGAACTGAGGAATGATACGTAGACGCAAGAGCGATAAGTGAAGCGGCTAAGTGAAGACGGCTACACAGCCTGACTCGGAGGAATTGAAGTCGACGTTCAAATCTGGATTCAAAATATATTCATTCAGCACACAGCTCCGCACAGCAACATTATGAGAAATATAAAACACATACCGTAACTCTTATTTCTTTCTCTCAAAACGTTCTCGTCAAAACAGTGCCCTAGAACGAAGACCAAGTGAAACAGCGGATGCGGGCTAGAGAAGAACAACACTGAACCGCCTAGAACGAAAACGATGAAGTCAAACAGCAGATCCGAACAATGAAAAGCGCTCCAAAACACGTTGTCTCGAGGATGCTTCCAACGAAAACGAAACCCGAAACCCATGATAGTGAGAGATCATATTGTGTGATGTGGTACGATCCCCATGCATTCGAAACGAACGGAAGTAATAATACATTATGCTACCTGACTACTGAGTAGTGTGACATGTAATACCGAAAGAAAATGAAGATGAAGAGTAATAAAGAGGAATAAGAAAAGAATTACTGTACAATACATCCGCGTATATATCGAGTCTTATCCAGTTGGATAGAGTCTACCCTCCATCATGATCTGCAACCTTCCACCTTCCACTGAGCGCGTACTCGACATGCAACGTAGATAAACCTCTTCGACGCCAAATCCTAACCAGCGCAATATCCAATATCTAACGACCGCTCATTCTGCATGCTCATACCCTCCACACACCCAACAAGCGTCGACCCATTCCACATCTCAAATCCCGCCACCCATAACTCAATCGCATGATATCCTCCCGCCCTTGCCAGGCCCAGGTCGACCCATCAGCGCAATCGTCCGCGGCGCAAGCGCTAGGAACAGCTGGACACCTCGCATTTGGGCTTGGAACCGCGTTTGCAGTTGGCTTTGGAACTGCTGTTGCGGCTGGGATTGAGGATGCGGCTGGGCTTGGGATTGGGCATGCGGTTGCACTTGCACTTGAGCTTGAGGGTGCGCTTGAGGATGCGTCCGAGCAGACTGGCCGTAATAAGCACCATACGGATAATGCTGCACGCCTTGGCCGAGTGTTATCGACGCAGGAGGCGGAGGATACGCGTACTGCGCCGTTGCCGTTGCCGTTGCGGTCGGTGTTGAAGTAGCATTGGAAGCGTTGGCATTGGCGTTCAAGGTGTTCGAAGCGGCGGCATTGAAAGCATAGGAATGACTAGAAGCTGCATATGCCGCGTAATCCGTCGCGTATGCTTGCCGCTGCTGTTGAGGCTGTTGCTGAACTTGACTGTGCTTGGACTTGAGCCGTCGCATTCGACGCTTATCCTTGCCTTTGACTTTGCGCCTGGCCTTGCGCCTGATTCTGGCCTTGCGCCGTCGTCCCTTGAGCCTGATTCGTCATCGTCGCCGCCGCCCCATACGTAGCATACGGATAGTACCCGTCATAATACGGCAACGGCATGTATGGAAGACCATGGCCGTGGGTGGGTGTGTCGTCTGCGTCGCTATCGGGGTCAACGTCGGCTGGGAAGATGTAGGGGCAGGCGCGATAGCTGTTTTCGTCCCGCTTGACTTTAACTTTGCCTTTGCTGTGGATGACTTCGTCGTAGCGGACGTAGCGGGTGTGGTAGAAGTAGTGGCAGAAGGCGCAGGACGGATGTTACGTCCTTTCGTTGTCTTCGCGTTCGCGTTCGCACCGCCGTTCGCACCGACACTATCCCCTGCCCCATTCCCACCCACCGCCGGCGCATTTCCCGCCATCCTACCTCCCCCCAACTCAATCCTGAAACTCCCCATGCCATCATACTTCGCGATGTTCGTCCCCGCCATCGACACCAACGGTTGATATTCAGTAGGGGATAAGGCGAGCGTTGGGACTTGTGTGGGGTTCGTTGGTGCTGATGTGAATTGCGTGGACGGTGTGGAAGTGGGTTGAGCGGGATGCGTGGATGAGGAGGCGGAGGTGGAGACGGTGGGTAAGGACGTCGCGCCATACGGAACTTGACCAACTTGAACGTATGAGTAGTGCGAGTAGTAGTGTTGGTAGGCGGCGTAGGGCGCCGTTATGGTTGTGGGATGCGTGACTGTCATTGCCTGGATCGTCGTTTGCGCTTGATGTTGGGCTTGATACTGAGGCTGATATTGAGCCCGACTCGACGACGAGGATGCAGCAGCAGCGACACTCGCATAATACACCTGCACCTGCGCAGGCGTATACGCTGACTGGAACTGGAGTTGTTGTCCACCTGCTGATGGCGGCGGCGGCGCTTGCTGCTGCGTCTTTAGCTGTATCGTCTGTTGTGGCGTCTGCGCCATCTTCGCCAACTTTAAATCAACCCACGTCAACAAAATCCCACCCCAAAAGAGAACGCGAGAAGAAAAGAAACTCACCCTCCAACCCCGGCTTCCTAACAACCGCCCCGCCCTCACCAGAATTTCCCCACACAATACTCCCCCACTTAAACTCCCTCTCCGCCCCGCCGCCCCATATGACTTCTACCGTCCACTTTGTGGTGTTCACAGCAAACACCCCCCCGCTCGTGCGTATCCTTATCCTGCTCCCCTCCCGCAGCGCGTCGAGCTCCGCGCGCAGCTTGGTGTCGCGGGTGGCTTTCTTTGCTGCTATTAGGGCCTGTACATCAACGTCGTTAGCGTGAATTAAATGGGGAAAGTGGAAGGAGACATACCGGATTATGTTGCGCACAAAAACACTCCACCATGTTCTTCTTTATCGTTTTAATGAAATTTCGTGCCCCTCCTTCCACCTATCCCTCCGTCGCCTTCTCGCAACGCAGCTTCGAAATCAACAAGAACAACCTCCTTCTCATCACTCTCCACCACCCTATAACACACCCCGCCGAGCCCAGCGATCGCACACGAAACGCGAAACGCCTTGTTGCATTTGCCTTCTATGCATTGGATGGTGCATTGGATGGACTCGCCGTGGGCTTTTGTGTTGGAGGATGTGCAGGATGTGCATTTCTATTTTAATGAAAATAAGAGCGTTAGTAATAATCTGGATGAAGGAAGGGAAGGGAAGAGAGAGAATGAGAGAGGAACACACAAGCATCCACCGATTCTTAACAACCCCATTCACGCCCCACACTGTTCTCTCTTTCCTCGTCTCCATCTCCATCCCCATCCCCATCCCCATCACGTCGTCGCAGTATTCACGTCGACCTCATCAACCCACGCCTCCGGCACAACCAACGCGCTCTCCTCGTGCGCTCTCCATACGCCGTCTTCGCCCGGCCCTGTCACGAACGATCCCGGTCCAGGGATGCTGATAAGAAAGGAATGAGGCGCGTCCTGTAAGCGTAGTAAGCCGTGTAAGGAGGGAGAGGCGCAGAGGCAGAAGGGGTGGGCTTCCCTTTTCGGCGCCGGATTGTAAGGGTATGTGGTAGTAGTTGTGCAGGGGTTGGAAGAGGGATAATGCGTTACTTAGAAAGCTTGGATTTGAGACACGGCTTGAAAGGCGCGAGATGGACATGAATGTGTCGAGTGTGGTGGCGCGATCTTTGGGCGTTTAGATTTTGAGGTCGCCGGTGTTGTTGACGTTGATATTGTTGAGGCGTCTTGCGTTTCTTCTTTGGCGAGGTCTGCGCAGGTTGTTGTATCGGTTGTCGTTGTGATGTCACGGTCTCTCTCCTTCCTCTCCCCCACCAACTTCCCCATACCAATCCAGACTATCCTCCGCCTCCACACACGCACACACCCTCACGTTCATACCCACCCCCACCCGACTTAGCTAAACCCGCGTGATACCCTCTGTAGAAAGTACTAGCGAACTTGCCGGCGCATTGGACTTTGTAGAATGTTGGGTTTGAGGGGCGTGGATGAGTGGGAAGCGGAGAGGGTGCGGAGGCGACGTAAGCGAGAGGTTGGGGCGGCGTGGGATTGAGGGCTTGAGTACAATACAATGAAATAAGTCTCAGCATGAGAAGGTATGATAAGAAGGGCACGTACTGCTTAGGAACGCCGAAGTGGATGGAGTGGACGGAGAAGAGGTCTATGTCTTCGACATGGAGCAGCTCGTCCAATACATCGTCTCCAAAGCTCGATGGAACTCGGATGCGTAGTCGGAGGCTTCGAGACCAGGCGGAAGCCAGTGGCGGTGGGGTTAGAACGTGAAGAGGAAGGCGGCTTCGAGGCTTCGCAACGGCTTAGGTGTTCTGCGTGTTTGCCGGCCGTGGAGAATGATTCGGTGATTTGGGACTGGTGTGCGTCGTGGGGAGGCGAGGTGGATGGCGAGGATGGAGGGCCGATGAAATCCGAACACGATCTCGAAGAAATGAGTGTGTTGCCGTCTTCGCCTCGTTCTTGCCGTTGGCCCTGCTCTTGCAATGGCTCCAGTCGTCCTTGTATCCCTACTCCTCGTCGTCGTCGTATTTTGCCTTTTCAGCGCCCCGAACGATCATTCAAGCAAGGCGGAAATAGTATATTTAAGCTGTCTAGACCATTGTAAGTATGATCGGTCTCGTTGATAAGGAGACGGAGGACACGTACGACGTGCCGCAGTGAATGTACGCGCTCCACGTGAAGGTGACGCAGAGAGCTCGGAGCATAGTAGGACGGGCGGCCTTGATGTCTGAGTGGAGAAGCCGATTCACGGATCGCGAGAGATCCTGCTTCGGCTTCTTCGGGGTAAGACAGCTGAGCACATCTCAACATCTCAACATCTCGTCTCCCCATCCGTGGCTCCCTGTCACTGCGGAGTAGGCTTGCTATCGATAGCGAGACTTGAGCTTGATGAAGTCGAATAGCATTGGTGAAATATAGGTAGGAAAGTAATATGCTTGAGATATGTAGGGCAGCTAGAGGATGAGCGGACCGCTGCGCTGGTCGTCGACGAAGAAAGCATGGTAGACGCCCGTTCTGTGTCGTCATCGAATGGGATTCGCCACGGCTTGCTCTTCTCCACGATGCCGCGGAAACTAGCATTCTAAATATTCACGTATTTTTTTTACTTACCATTGGAAATCAACTCTAATATTTATTGCGACTCAGTGTGATAGCTGAACAACTTGTGGTCGAAAGATCAAGATCTTCCGAGTCAGCAGTCCTTAGTCAGAACGACATATAATTACCAGGTATGATTGTTAGTATGTACGAGTTCATATCTAGTGACACATTTATTTATTGGAAATATTATACATCCCGTCAGCGAGGGTTTCAGTCGTCCTTGTCGTTTGATGACTCTAGGAAATGTTACTATAATAAACTCTTGCTCTCAAGACGATTTCTTGGAGTCATGTGGTGTGCGGGCTGGGATTGGTGTGCGTCGTGCAGGGCGGACGGGGAGGATCCAGAATCGACGGAATACGAATGCGAAGGTGAAGACATGAGCATGTCACGTCTTTGCATGTTCTTCTCGTTCTTACCGTTTCTACTGCTCTGGCTCTGGCTCTGGCTCTGGCTCCACCGTCGCCCTCGCATTCCTACTCCTCTTCACCCTCGCATTCCGCCATTCAGAATCCAGAGTTTCTACCGACCATTAGAGCAAGAGAAGAAGGAGAGAGATTCGTAAATGGTGCATCAGGTCAATGTCTTCGTGAGTATCATAGTCGCATTGTTAAGGATATCGACACGCACTGCTTGGGTGTGCCGCAGTGGATGTACGCGTTCGAGCTGAAGGCGCCGCACAGAAGTCGAAGTACAGTAGGACGTGCGACCTTGATATCTGACTACACGGCCAACCGTATCACAGCTGAATTGGAGCTGGCCGACCACATCGATAAAACGGCTCCGCGCTTCCCCGGCCTTGTAAGGCGTTATCGTTTGGGTAAGCGTGACAGTGGGTCACACCGTGCTCATAATGTGGCATAATTCCTACTGTCGCATGATAATCCGGTATCTCCAATAGCTTAGATGCTACCCATTTTGACGAACTCATAACCTATCATTAATGGGGATGCCTTTCTTATAATTACCTGGTAGGGTTGCGGGAATGTTTGCACAAGGCATGGTAGGCATAGCTATGTCTGAACGAAGAACGGAAGCTCATGATAGGTGTATTCCGCGTAAGCAACATTTTCAGATGCCTTGGAAAGTCTTGCTAATAGTGACATTAAGTCTGTAGGTCTATTGTACTAGCTTCCTAAATGTTAGATCAGTGCTGGGTGTGTCGGAATAGGTTAGGGGTACATTGCAAGGCGTACATTGGGTTTACGACATGTATTGCAACCGGCTCTATGCATTAGTGAGTTAGCCAGCCATTATGGTAGCTTTATACAGTTGGTCTAATGCTCAATTCAGTATTGTGGTATGCTTATGGATGGGGTATAATCACACTGCAACTAGCTTTTACAAAAAGGGGGCAGAGAGTAGGAAGTACTACTTCATGTCATTATTACATCTGCTATGGAGAATCATATCCATTATTTACATTCTCATCTTCCTCTTCTTCGTCATCAATCAATTCTTCATCTGTTTCCTCTTCCTCATCCTCTGTGTCTTCCTCTTCACTGAGCACTTCAGCCTCGCCCTCCACCGGTTCAAAATCTTCTGCCAATAAGTCAATTTCACTAGTGCTGGATTCCGTCTGGATGGTTTCTATTCTGGCTGCTTCTAAGGGTTCGAGTTCGCCTTCTGATTCCTGGGTGGTAATGGTTTCATCCAGGGTTATTGAAGTCTCTGTCTGGTAGTGGATCGAATGCCCAATGCCACCGCCCATATATCGCATGAGCATATCACGGTCTGCGAATCTGTATCCAATTAATAAAAATATTGCTGCTATTACAACTTTAGCTCACCTGTTAACATAGAAGAATTGCCAGTCGTCCTTTAATTCATCATACCTTCTGGCTACAGAATCACCAAGGAGCTCCTCAGTTCTACCTTCATTAAAGGCTGGGATCAGGTGCACAGCTCGGATGACTCGTGCTGGGTCAAGAAACCCAAAGGAGTCTGTATCATCCTCATCATGGACAAAACCAATACGGTCTAACCGACAGTATTTGGGCCCACAACGATACTTGGAGTCTCTACCAAACCATCTAACCCATAAAAAATGCATGGTGCGAGGTGGCTCCAGCATTCCATCCTCACGGTAATATTCCACATTGACATGGTAGATACCAATGAGTCTGGCATACCAAAATGGATGAAACGAGGCACTCTGAGCATCATCTTGAGCCAGGACCATGAGATCTCGGTGGTCACCTTTAGGATTTAAGGTATCTTGACAACGGCGAAGATCATATGAGGTGTAGTTGATACGCAATCTTGCATGTTCAAACATCTGATCATTGATGATGAGCACACGCATAAGCTCTTTATGCGTAAAAGTAATCTCATCATCATCTGAGCCTTTGCCCAGGATCCTAGCAAGTAAGTGATCCTGAAGATCTGAGTAGAAATGCTATCATATTAAGGTATTTGTAAGGGCTGGCACAAATATCATAGGATAAAAAACATACTTTAGTTGCAGGGTCACCCTCATTTTCTGAAAGAAATTGCCCAATGTCTATGCGATTACGCCTTTGAGAACTGGAGATAGACCAATGGTCTGTTGGCTTCATGGCAGGCAATTCTTCATCTACATCAACCTGGCCCTGGGATATCTTGTCTGTAATGCTTCGCATGTGTCTATCACGTCTTTCAAGCTGGGTGAGGCTGAACGATGTATCTTTTTTGGATGCCCGTGAATATCTTTGTTTGACTAGACGGTGTTCTTGTTCCCCCTAGCCAGTCTAATCAGTATTTTTTGTTAAAAATGACTATGTGCAATGACTCACTCGCTGTGTAGAATAAGATTCAATACTCCCGAATTGACGTATTATCCAGGGATAGTCACCCATAGAGTGGAACTTGTAAGTGTTGAGGTTCAATGGTTTCGATTGATCTTTACCAGTTGAGGCAGCTGCTCTGGCGGTGACCTGCTTGCCTTTCTTTGCATCAGAAGCAATGCGCCTAGCACGAGCAGCTTTCTCTCGAGGAAGCTCCACTGTGTGAAAGCCATTTGCTGTATCTTTGGCAAATTTCCGAATGAGTGAGCCGAATTGTTTGGTAAGCTGGGCCAGAAGATCAATGGTTTCGTCAGTGTGCATTCGTAACTTGGCCACCCCATGCCAATAGCACAGGGTGAATAGCACATCCATGAGCAGTTTGTTATAAGGTTCTTCTAACAATCCTTCAAAGGCTGGCATGGCGCACTGGGGGAGCAGTCAATATAATTCCATTGTATGGCAAAAAAACAACCTTACTTGAAGAATGTCTTCGAAGTCACGAGCTGCAAGCTGTTTCATTTCTGAAACATTATTGCTGAACCGCCGAATTGTATCACCACCAAATGTAGCTATTTGGCGGTATCTGAATTTCTAAATTGGTATTTGCAAAATCTGAATTTATTGGCTGACTTGCCTATGATTCAATTCATGAACAGCTCTATTTGAGTGTTGTGATGCATATAATACGCGAATGAGATGCGTGAATATAGCCTTCCAAACACCCAATTCTATTTCATGAAGAAAGTCAACCACAAACATTGAATGGTATTCAAAGCCCTTGTCTTGCAATTTTTCAGAAAACGCATTCTGCAAAAAAAACTAGTCTATGCACAGCACATTATATTTCTGTCCACTTACCATTGTTGGGACACGAGAGGTGTTTTTCAAAATATTATCAACACCTTTTCCATTCACAGGTACACCTTTCTCATAGATCAATGACCGTGCTTTGCTGACATCATAGCGGCGGGAGTAATCATCTTTGCGGATATGATTGGGGTTTTGGCGCCTGGCCATGTCAAGATCTGTGCCCATGGAATCAATCTGTTCCTTTCGGATGTAGCACCTTGGGCAAGGACATAAACCTTTGTCACGAATGGTTGCCAGCAATACTCTAAATGAATAAGCAATATTAAGTTATTAGAACAACATAAACATAGTATAAGCTGTACTTCTCGGGATAATCTGCAGAATAGGTAAATATTCTGGGGAAGACCAGACGTTTAATCCCATCTGCACATTCGATAAGAATTCCATGGTGATATGCTTCACAAAATTCTTCATCCAAAAGTATTCGCCAAATTCCATGCATCAGTTCACGCTTGCAATGTGTGAGTAGTGGACCAGAGGCAGCCATTCCCCCTGTTACTTGACGAATAGTGTCCTGTATTGAATCAGGAAGCTGTAGTAACATATATTACTAATCTGTGTTATGTCCATCTATGTGAGGCTTACCGATGGTATATATGCAAGGTGATGACATAAGTGTTCAGAAGGCTTGCCACGCAACAGTTTAGACTGAGAGCCAAAGAACATATAGATTGGCCAAAGGTGTGCTGTCCCAAAACTTGTCAAATGAGTGGAATCCGACCAAAACATTAGCGGTGCAATGACCCGCTCATAAGGACTTGTGGGGAGCTTGTTGAGGTGTTCCTGTTCTTGTAAATATGCAGGGGACGAGTACAATTCTCCATAAACACGTTTGTCCTCACTCAAGTCTGTTCCTGGTTTCTTCAGAAACAGTTCGAAAGGAGTGAAATGAAGGTTTTTGGCAGTGCTATACACTTTTTTGACGATTGATATGATTGAGCGGTAATGCAGCCCTGGCACTTCAAATTTGAAACCTTGAGGGGACGTCCATGAGTTCTTGCCTTCTGGAATGGAGATTGGAACTTTGACATTTCTATGCCAATCATCTGATTTACCAATTTCAGGCGGCATGTCAGGATTTGCATCTGGTGCCTGATCCATTGGCTTAGACTCCTGCAGCTGCTGCTTCATCTTCCTTGCTGACCATCCTTTCAAGTCACTGACTGAAAACTGAGGATCTGTCACCGTCTTGAGGGTCCGATTGAAAAAGTCGTCAGATAAGTGACCACTTTGGTTGTTATTCCAAAGCTTGGCAAACGAATATTGGCTGAAGTTTGGAAATGGCCTAAACTTTGCATATGTATTTTGTCTGGCACCATCTGTTCCGAGTGTTTGTGCCATAGAAGAAGAACTTGAGCCAGTGCTAGTCAACATTGTCACACCAACAGTATCAGGGTCATATGAAGGCTTTGTAGTATAGCGCCGATACAACCCAAATACATTAGGAGGCGTCTCGGTTGGTTCTGGAAAGGGCTGTGAGACTAGCAAATTGACCTTCTTGATGCGTGACATCCAGGATGGAGCTGGGGCTGGTAAGAGATCGTTGAACAGCATGGGCCTTCTTCTCTTGCGTAGTTTTGGGATTTCTTCGATTGCAGGTGTAAAAGTCATATTTTCCTGCTATTTCATACAGCTGTTATATCATTGTTTGTATTGTATCCAGATTAGACTTACAGGTTCATCATTAATTGGCATTTGATTCTCTTCAGGTTCAGGGATAGGAACATCCTAAAATGACATTGATATAAGTTTATCAAACCTGTATTAAGTCTGTGTACACACCATGTTGTCATTTTCTTCATTTTGGTCTTCCCTATGGCTTGGGCTACCGGTATGTATGAGTCCGGCCATTGCTGTTCCATCGTCTAGCTTCCTTCTTTTGAAATCTCCAATTCCTGACCTCCTCATCGCAGCCTGTCCTGCTTCTAGAACACCTTGCTCGTCTGCTATGAATGGCTTGCATGTCTTTTGGTGGAGTGTCAGCCCAGCGTCAGTGGCAGCCCTTCCTCTACTTCCAGACCATCCGCAAATACATTGAATTTTAGTTTTAGGGGCCATTGGATGAATTGTGATAACCAAGAGTAGTAAGAGGAACAGGTAGTTCAATAGCCTCATGAGGGACTCAGTGTCATTGATGGGCAGTAAAAACAAAGTGGCGAAGGGTAAATTGTGTACGCAATCTGATTGGGTAACCTAAATGTGACGTCTGAGTGTCACTGGATGCCTCAGGAAACCCCTTGCGGCGGTGTCGTCACAAACAACTGGTTGACTACATAAAAGTAGTCACCAGCTTTTTCCCATCGTACGGTTGATTGAAAAATTGGATGCCATTGTCGTTCAGGAATTTTCATATACAATATATATAATGGAGCTCCGCTCAGCAAGCCGTATCTAAGGTACGTATTAATAGGTACTAGGGTGGAGCCTGTGTTCCGTCAATCAGCCATCCAGGAGGAAGACGATCACGGGAGCAGCATTAACGAGCGCGGTCTCGAAAGCCTGGAATATCCGTCAGTTGTGAAATGTAACGAAATAAAGGAAGCATATATTTACCGAGGTGTTATTGTTGAGTGTGTTGATGTCGCTCTTTACGATCGAGCCAAAACCGACAATAGCAGCGCCATCGAAAAGCGGCTTCTTCGTAACAATGTTAGTCAATGGAGAAATAATTCCGGGCTGAAACCCTTTGACCAGATTAATAATGTTGGTAGTATCGGCTTCGCTAACGGGACCGGTGGCCTATGCGTATGCGCTTAGGCTGCAAATTCACAGTAGAAATAAGATAAATAACAATACGTACATGCACGTCTTTGGTACCTTGGGTAATAGCAGTTTTGAGGGTACCGGCCACGGTATGAATACTCTAAACAAGTCTCAGTATCGTAGACTGGTTTAGAAAACGTAGAACACACCAAAGCCGTAGTAAGATTGCTAGAGGAAGTGAAAGCGTTGAGTGCGTTGTTGAGACTAGTCTACAGCGTGTCAGTATATATGTATATATACATACAAGAACCTTAGTAGATAGTGAAGTTACTTACAACATTGCCTGAGATGAACCCAAGGTCGGTTACGATTGCGGCGACCGTGCGTTTCTTCATAGGAGAGGCGATGGCAGTTAACGAGGCTGTGCGTTTCTTCATAGGAGAGGCGATGGCAGTTAACGAGGCTACGAGAACAACGAGGCATCATTTTCTAAACCCGTGGTATACTCATGCATTTGAGGCTGGGGACAGTGGACACCGCGGTGGGGTTGCTGAGGATGGCAGATGGCGGAGACGGCGGTGGGGTGCTGTGGACCGCAGCGGTGGTGATGTAAACTGGAAAAATAAGAAATAAGAAGATCCCTAGTACTCATCTGCACACGTGGTGACATGGCGATTCTGCACTAGAGAAGAGGGAGAGGAGAAAGTGAAAGAAAAGGAATAAAGAGGGGCGAAAACGGAGCAAAGAGCGGAATTCGAAATAGGTGCCCATAACCACCCATCTCCCAAATCGGCCTGCTTCACGTTACATGGTCACATTACCCGGCATGTGCCTGAGCTTAGCTTCGGGTACTTAGACCTGACACAGCTCGTGGACCATACATCGTGGATGAGATGTTTCGCTATCTGACGCCATCATTGTTACATAACCTCTCAGCCACCGGTTCAAAGCTTGAAAGCTTCACGCGCGTTCCAGCTAATTTAAGCGCCCTCCAATATTAAATGCATTAGGTATTAGACTTTTGTCATTTGCCTATACTAAAATAACTCGAAATCCGAATGGGAGGACATGGCACGCCTGTAAGCGCTGGAGGGCTTCCATCAACGACCGGCGTCCGGCCCGCGCAAACCATAGTCACCCCTTATGATGTATGGGGCATGTACGCTCCCCCGCAAAGCTGAGGAAACATACATACCCCCTGCGTCATCGGGCGGTTAAATACCCTGAAGAGTTGTAGTAGCGAGTGAAGATGTTGGTGTATGAACGATACAGGAGGTTATTCATAGCGTAGACTATGTAAAGTATGTATAGAAGTAAATACTGACTGATACAATATACTTGGCTACTAAGTCTGACTGTTGCCTCCCTTGGGGGCCTCTAACCTAACACGCCATATTGAAATCCGCGGGATTCTAAGCATCAGCCACCAATTCCTCATCGAACATTTCTCCTTCAAACACTTTGGCAACTCGGTAAACAGCCCGCTCGGCTTCGACGAGGTGGGTCTCGTATGCAGCGACCTCTAGTTCGAATTGCTCCATCGGACCATCGTGGTTGAACTGTGTGCGTTATGTAAGTCTATATTCATTCCAAGTACATAAACCATGCGTACATTGGGTCCATTGGCAATCTCTATCATGTCCGGGTTGCTATTCAGAGCCTCGGCGAGGGCGGTGGCGGTTTGAGTGCAAGGGGGCGACGAGCTCTACAGCAAGGGCGAATAAGGTTTATCTTCATGACTGACATTTAGGTTCCACACTCACCAGGAGGCTGACGACCTCGGGCTGCTCAATGGGGAAGTGGTTTTCCTCCTCGGGCTCAGGCGAGGAATTCTACAGTGAACTAATGTCAGTGGCTTTGCTTTTCAGGAGATTGAGAGATTTGTGACTTACCATTAGACTATATACCAGCCGATCCTCAATGGGATACTGTCCCATCGCTCTGACGACTAGCCTCCGGGTAGTCTCAATGCTGGTGAAAATCCGCCTCAAGGAGCGTCCTACCTTTTCACGCTCCTTATCAACCATTGGCTCAGCATATGGCGAACACTTTTTAGGGCGTGCCGTTTTGGCTGGCTCCTTGTACTTCAAGGTCCTTACGGAGGCGCTCGGCTGAGACTGCATTGCGCTAGCCTTGGGGTCCAGGGCTCTACCGGGAACCAATAACCTGAGTGTACTATTAGCATATTTGACACAACTAATGCAGTTAGCTTACTGAGAGTTGGATTGGTTGGATTCAGCAGCAGCGAGTCGCATGGAGGTGGAGTTCAGGTTTTCCTTCATGGTGAAAGAAAAAATGAACTTGAGGCTTGCGTAAGCATACTGTAACGAAGTCGTCACACACTCTCTCACTGACACCTTGACCCGTAACTGTAGCTTCCAGTCATAGCATCAAGAGTGAGGTCAAGAGCAAGGTGGGTGTGGAGCGCATGTTACTGCATCTGGAAGGTTCTTACCGTTTACAGATGGATCTGCAGGGTATCTATCCAGAGGCACCATCAACACCACGACGGGTATCAAAACCCGAGGAAAGTTTCGTGATGCCCTCTCCGGGTTTGACGACCCCTAGTAAGTGCATTTACATTGGTTACAACAGGATTGTTCTTTGAACTGGTTGATTTGTATAGGCTATACCCAGTTACAGGTATGGTTAGGAGGTGGCGTTTCATCAAGTCCCACGACTGGTTTTCAGGCTTCTGCCACTCGTAATGGGTCTTCTGGGACAGGCACGCCTACTATGATGACTCCTTCTGCCACGCGCATTAAGGGTGATCTCGTCATCAGAGAGGTTCCGGCACCATCGCTTGTTTCATCGGTCGCCAAACCCATGTACGCTGGGGTTTTTGAGCCAGGTGAGTTGCCTATACATTCTAGTCTCCTCACCGTAGCTGATTTACTGAGTGATTCAAACAAGATTCCGATATTTACTCTGAGACTCAGTTCTCTTCAGATTTGCTTGGATCGCCGGAGCTCCATGAACGGCGGGTGAACTATGTCGCGCATATCCGGGTCTGGTCACCACCTCGCTTGCGGGTTGAGCGGTGGGGATGCCGCGTGAATTTCTATGAGAAACAGTGGTGGCACCTGGATGAGTTGATCAAGAGTGATCAGATCTTCCCTCGAGGATCTCCAAAGGATCTTTTGATTACCAAAACAGCTCCTATCCCTCTCGAGTTCGATTATCCGGCCAGACAAGATACCTTCTGTCAAGCCCACGTCATCAAGTACATAGAATCGGTTACCCTGGCTACAAATGCGAGTCATCGCAAGCTGAATCGTATTCAAGGTGAATTCAAGCTTTTGTGGGATGATCTCCATAGGCTGTTGAGTCACATGCCATTGGCTCATGCGTATTCAGACTTGGAGACTGTACAGGAGTTGATGATGGCTGGTTGGGAGTGTATGCATGGTATGCGTTATCTGCTTGAGGCGGAACGTCGGGCTAGGTTGCACATAGATATGGCCTTATTGTCGGGTAGCATTTAAATAAAAGTACTCCTCCCTTTATATATGTACATTCATGTCATTGAGCACCGAAGGATGTCCAATGGTGGTCGGTCACCGAAACTTGTGACAAGTGACTTTATGTTTTGACGCCACTACTTTTCCCCTTGCCTCCATTATCTCCCAGCTCTAGGGTGCAAACAGCCCACCCACCATCTCTTCGCTTTCCTCAAAGTCAAATTTTGTTGACTACGTCCAATATATGGAGGAAAAGGATGTGTCAGATGCATCAAAAGGCAGTCTACCAGGACTGAGGTAAGTCGCAATGTTTGAGGTGTTCAAGACCGTGTATTCTCGCTTATTACACGCCCAAGGCAAGCCTGGCTGTTCCCACCGTGGGACTTGCGTCACGGCATCGTGACGGAACCGTTACCAGGTCCTTTACAGGTCCTCCACAGGCCCTAGATGGGAGCTCTAGCTAGCTCCTATGGCTATTCTTTACTACATCCATGTCAATATCTACACCAAATCTTTAATATACGCTGTTCATTATTCTACCCAAGCCTAGAATCCATATCCGGGACTCCACTCCGTTGAGAGCGCAGTTCTGCTCGCCACACATCAATGCCACACAACGTCGATATCCCAAATCGCAGTCCTGAAAGAAGGCAAGTTGATATTAAGCTGTTATATTTTGTCCTACACCTACTGATTATTTTTTTAAGGACTTCTCGCTATCCCACCCAGCACCTTACTCCACAGCGCAAGTCATGCTGTCGATCATCATGGGTAACACCATCCAAGAAAGCGTTCCTATTACGGCGACAGGGGAGAAGAAGGGAGCCAGCAACGCGACTTGAAGCACGAAGGCTCGGGATCACGTGACCGCCAACTGCGGGTTCGCAAATAACGCCATGTTGCTCTCTGAGCCGGGAGACGTGTTGTCACGTTACGACACGTCTCTTGCTGTTCCCACGCGCCTCTTCTTTCCTCCCCTCTCCTCCCTCTCTTACTCGCGTGCCGCCATGAAGGTCCTGCTCGTGGAGCTTGCAGTACGTCTCGTCTGCGATTCTCCACAGGTAGCGGTCTTCTGGCAGCGTGTTTGTATTGAGGCTATCGAACAATTTTGGCCGCCAGATCGCTCGAGTCCCCTGCTCATCACCTGCTGTCCTCCTGTGTGAGGTCTTATGTTGGAATACTTTGGATCTATAGCATTGGTAATGCGCCCTGCCGGTTCCCTCTGGGCGCCAGTGCATGTTTATCAATACCGCAGTCGCGTAGCCTTCTTCCTGCATGACCCCTGCCTCCTGGACTTTCGACTCCACCTACCCACTCGAACCACGGTCACTCGGTCCTTTGACTTCGAGATTCTTGGTCAAGAGCAAGATAGAGAAAATCAAGCCAATGTGACGAAGAAGATCACGTCACATGGAGGAAACAACTGGAAGGCATGATGTTCAGGTTCTGAGGTGCGTCACGAGGTTTGGCATGTTGAATTGCATGTGCTGAGCATTTCCAGGTATATCTACACAGCGCTCTGCACCTTTACTCCTCTTACGCTTTTGTGGGCTCCCCCTGTATTCTCGACCGATTCCCGACCACACCTTTGCACTTGACCTTCATACTCACTCAACGGCGGTCTTTAATTACCAATAAAATCAGTTTCTTTATCCATCAACTTGAATGTATGAAATATGTACGCAGTAGGTTTTTCTGGATCTGGCACAGGCTCCATAGCCCAGCATTGAGATTATCTAGCCTTAAGTTCTAATGCCAGACATTTTTGCTAGTCCGCTTTCGTCGCTATCAGATCAGGGCGACTTTGCCTGCTTTGGGACGTGACCAAAAGGGTTCTGCTGCTGGCACTGACTACGGCCATCCCTCTCGCTCAAAGGTTTCAGACGTAATTTCAACCCTTACTCCGTGCAATAGCGGAGAACCTTTCTCTTTATGACTCGGATGTCTAGGATAACCGATGTTGAAGGCTCGGCGCTAGGCACCGCATCAAACTTTCAAAGTTCTTCAATTAATACTAGAAACAGTTTTTTGATTTAAAAAATTCACTATTCAGGAGACTGCATTAAACCTCACAGTTTCAATGTACTCAAACCGTTGATGAAGTAGTAGTAGATGTACGTAAATGTCCAAACAGTGCAATACTTTAACTTATGGCACTTATGAGTTGTAGTTACCATTACACCTTATTCGGTGAGTTTACTAAAGATGCCGAGGCGATCACTTCCTGATCACTGATTATCAGATAATCGCAAGGAATCAGCTGACAAAGCAATGGCATATGAATCCTTTAAATCTCGTGCGCAACATCCAGCGGTATCCCATTACAATGTCCAGCGCCGCCAGCCCCAACAGTTCCACTCCCTCCCATCACTTAAATCAGGCTAATCATCGCCCCTCTCAATCTACCTCGTCACCTTCCCGAAGACCACGTCCTGACTCCGAGGATGAAGCAGATGAACACTATGCTAAAGGCCGCAAGAAAAGGTGAGACTGTTGCTTCTATTTTCCATCATTTTTGGTCACATATCCCCTCTAGGCGGGCAGTTGAGGCCCCATACCGAGGCTGGGGCAGGAGCGGTGCCCGGCATTCTGATCCTTTCTCTGACATGCGTATGATGATAGGCGTTACATTGCGGGTACGGGGTGGGAAAAAGACACTCAGTTCTATGTCGCTAAGGTAAGTTTTAATCTTAGGTATGCTATTCAATACTAATACCACTTCTTTCTAGTCAACGACGTGCATACCACTCCTTCGAACGTATGACAGCTCATATACCTGAATTGGACAACTACCTTGCCACCTGTACTGCGGAACAGCTTGAGAAATTGAAGGAGGAAGTATGTCGGCTTATCGCCTTTATCTTTTAAAACATACCCTGATACCTGCTATAGATGAAGCTAGGTCAACAGTCCGCTCGCACTGCAGACACCAATGGTCTCAAAACCAGCATACTTGAGATGGTCCGGGCTTTATATCCAGAGGCCGCGGATGACTTGAAAGACTTAAGAACGAACCAGAAGTCTACTCGTGGGTTCAGGAATATTGTCCTCGGTCAATTGTTATGCCCCATTAACAAGAATTGGGACGATGAAGAGTGAGTCATTAAATTATATTTATGCCATACTCCAATGCTAACTCCTCGTAAGCGTCCAACAAGAGTTGCTTGCTAAGCCAGGTGCAGCTTCAACCACTGCTTGGCCATTCTTTTTTTACCCCAAGGGGGACTTTAATTCCAAAAATATTATGCAAGGCTTGTTACGCGGTGAATTAATTGTTTGGGTGTGTTTTCTTTCTTTTTATATACTTATATTGCGATAGATCTCAGGCTCACTATCCCATGTCCCAGGCATATAAATTCATTTATTTAGGTCCGTCCACATGGTCAACCACCCGCCGAGAAGCGGATGAGGACGTATTCGCTAGCCAGAACTGCAATGCGAAGTTGCACAACTTGGATGAGGTTACACCACAATCTATTGCGTATGTCGCCTCTCAGGTCAGCCACAATTCCTTTGCCCACCAATTTTACATTTATTAAACTGAAGCTATAGGTTCGCTTTGCTCTATCGTCTGGTCAGGCCAACCACAAGTCTGGCGGGCCATTCAGCTTGCAAGACTTCTTTTGGCACGTCATGGGTTATTTTGAAGATGAGATGTTTGCTGATCATGTCGAGGAGTTGCTTACATGGTGGAATAAGTGAGTAATAGAGTTTATTCCAGTTTTTCACCTTCATTAACTTGTCTCTAGCCAGATCTTCCCTGCCACGCCAGATGAGGAAGAGTCGGAAGATCCAGAAACTGACTCTCTTGCCCTCATGAAAGCTCAGTTGGTAGCGCAACGTCGAGACGCTCTGGGAGATGTTACGAACAATTAACAAACAATATTAGTGTAATAGTTCTAATAGCCAATATTATATGCCTATTCAAATATTAGTATATCGAGCTTAAATAATACCAATCAGCGAAAAGTTTTGCTTGCATCAGAAATTATAATTCAGAAAAATGACAATTCTCGTGTCATCCTAACCCCAACCCAAGTCTCTCCCGAATCCACAACTATTACCAAGCTTCTTAAATATCATAGTTTCCTATTCTCACTAGCCCCGCCTTCCACCCAACCCACATAGCCGCAAAAATGTGAGGGAAGCTCCTCACTCACTCGGTAATTGTAAATTCACATGCTATCAAATATCACTCTCCCCACCTTACACTCCGGTCAGAAGTAACCTTTACACCTTTCGATTTTCATAGTCATCCCTTAACACACCAAACAATATAAGTATTCACATTATGTATTCACATGCGTAACTGACCATCAATCCACACCACTATCTGTAATCGTCACTCCAGCAAATAATACTCAGCTGACTGCCAAGTATCAATCTCGCTGCCAAGCCCCTCAAACAGTTGCCCCCCAACACGATCTTAATCAGATCTATAATACTAAGGGGCCCCAACAAGTTTACGCTTACCTTACGTTTTTGCAGGCCATATTATAATACCGCGTAAGGCAGATAAGGATCACGCGTTGAGATAACAGATACCCCCGCCCCAAATGCATTCTACTCTCAATACACATCAGCTAAAGTCATAACCTCCCAATCAGGGCCATCTAAATAGCCAACTATTAGAGTCACCGGTATGGTACACCTGAAACGATAATAGTCACTAGTGAAATACCTAAGTGCAGGCCAACCTATCTGCCTAGATAAGGAAAGCGATAATGATTCCGAGCCTTATCTCCGTTATGTATCTTATAAGTGTATTAGAAATAGCTTATATGTTTGGTGCCATTTTACCGATGCAGTTGGCGCCAGGCGCTGCCTCGCTTAGTCTCAGAGGCAGCTGGGTGGCCTCTTGATAGCTTCGATGGGGCTGCCACCTCATACCTAGCTGCTTTTCAGCTGTTTTCAAAATGCTGAAGCCCTTGCTCTGCCGCCCGTGTGGGCTCAATTTTTCATGACCTGTATTGCAGCCACAGGTGCTGAACAATCATTCATACAGTAAGTCCCGTTTATTCCATTTACATATTTTCGTTACCTTATATTATGCTCTTTAGGCTCTACAGCCCTGGTGGTGCTTTGAATTCTCAAACCACTGAGTCTCAGTACATCGAGGCACTGCAAGGCTCAATGTCAAGCCCTTCAACTCCCAAGCCAAAGTCTGTATTTACACACCAGCATATGATCACACGGACGATGTTATCGAAAAACGGGACTGATGAACAACACCTTCCCGAATTGGATGATAAGCTTGTATCACTCGCACAGGCATGAGCGGAGGTGCAAAGGCAGGAGCAGGAACTCATCGTATTCTGGGACTGAACTGATAAAACGAGCGGAGGGTTTCAAAAAAATAAAATTCATATGAGTATTAGAGAAGATCTGAGTAGTTTCGACAGACTCTGGTGGAGGGTAATCAGTGCCATTCCGGATGCATAGTGGTATAGACGTACTACGAGAATACTCCAGCCTAGGAAGTGGGTGGAGGTTACTAATGCCAGCTAATATTGAAGTGATCTGTGAACGTATAAGATAGGTAACATACCATACAGTATCCAAAACAATAAACGCACCGTGTTGACAGACAGAATTCTTGCAATCGACATTAGTCATAGTCGACGTAGTCATACTTATCTACAAGAGGACTTCCTGAGCTCATCTAGTCTAGTACGGATAAAGGAACAACTCACCAATGAGTGGCACCCTTGTTCTTCCCTCGAAG